>PVJD01003677.1:0-156760 GCA_004026545.1 Mormoops blainvillei | reverse complement strand
GTTACTTTCTGTGTCTCTTCTCCTTCTGTTACTCCTATGATGCAGAGGTTGTTATGCCTCATGTTATCCCAGAGGTCTCTTAACTGTTCTAATTTTTTAAATTCTTTTTTTCTATTATGATTAGATGTTTTCTGCAACCTTGTTTTCCAAATCACTGATTTGATCCTCTGTTTCATCTAATCTACTGTTGATTTGCTCTAATGTATTTTTCACTTCAGCTATTGTATTCTTCATTTCTGACTGGTTCTTTTTTATGGTTTCTATGTCTTTTGTTTTATGCTGGTGTAGCTTTTACCAAGTTCCTTGAGCATTTTTATAACAATTATTTTGAACTTTGTGTCAGGTCAGTTGCTTGCTTCCATTTTATCTAGTTCTTTTTCTGGAGATTCATCCTTTTCTTTAATTTGGGGCATGCTTCTTTGTCTCCTCATTTTCCCTGCCTCTCTGTGTTTGTTTCTATGTATTAGGTATGTTATATTTCCCTGTTTTGGTATGATGGCCTTATGTAGTACATGTTCTGTGGCGCCCAGTGGCACAGTCTCCCTTTTTACTTGGGCTGGGTGCTCCAGGAGTATCCTGTGTGTGGGCTATGTGTGCCTTTCTGTTGTAGTTGAGTTTTCATTGCTGTTTGGAGACATTGACCCTCAGGTCGATTGACTGTAAGGACTGGCTCTGACTACACTGGAAGAACTGTTATGCAGGAACTGACCCTACGTAATAGGATTCACTCTACAGGGCTCTGGTGCCCGCTGAGTCTGCCCTTTGAGTGTCTTGCTTGTAGAGGTGGTTGGTTGGTGCCCTGGCATGGTCTGAAGCTGGCCACTGTGTTGGTTTTGGGGCCTCTTTGGAGGTACAGGTCAAGTTCAGCTGCTGCCTGTGTCCTGTCAGGGGCCACCTAGTATGAACTACAATGTGGTCTTTAGGTAGCTGACACTTGTTCTGAGCTTGGAGATGCCTGAGAGAGACTCAGCTGAGAATGCTGGCTACTGCTAGTATTGGAGTTGGGGCTGCTGAGTAAGATGTAGTGCATATACTGAGGCCAGATGCTGCTTCTTTTGGGTTTGTGAGTCTTTGAGAGATTTTAGGAAAGTCTGCCTCACGAGCCAAGACAGGCCATTTGTAAATGGCTGGAAAAGCTGCTGGAAGTGGCTTGGGTGCGCCCACAAGCTGGGTGCGGCAAGGTCTCAGGGCATCACCAGGGTAGGGTGATCAGTGTTAGCCAGATTGATGGAGACTCACATCGGGTGCCAACCTGTGCATATCTGGGAACAACTCATCTAAGGAACAACAGCTTCTGCCAGCACTTTTGTCTGGGAGAAAGCTGTCCCTCCAGCCATTGCCCTGAAGCCAGACAATTCAATTCCTTCCCTATGTTTCTGACACAGCTTTTGATCTGCTGCCCCAGCACTGAAGCTAAGAATCAGTAAGTTTGTGTGGGCTGTGGGCTTTTTAAAAGAAACCCATTGACTCCAGAAGCCCTTTGTCTCACTCAGCTGAAATCTCTGCTGCTTTTTAGAACCAGAAGTTATTAGGATTTCTCTTCCCAGCACTGGAACCCTGGCATGGGGAGCATGGTGTGAGGCTGGGACTCCTTACTCCTCAGTGGGTACTTCCGTAGCTGAGATATTCTTCCCAATTTTTAATCACCACATGTGGGTGTGGGACCAGCCCATTCTGAACCTCTGTCCCTCCTGCTAGTCTCGATGTGGCTTCTTTTGTATATGCTTAGTTATAGGACTTCTGTTCAGTTAGACTTCAGTCAGTTTTCAAAGATGGTTGTTTTGTAGTTTAGTTGCAATTTTGAAGTCGTTGTAGAAAGTGGTGAATATAGTGTTTATGTACTCTGCCATCTTGACCACGAGCCCCCCTAAATTCTTTAATATCATATAGTATCAAATCCATGGTTGTTTTTCCAGTTAACAATACTTTTTGTAGCCTTGGACAGGTGGCTCAGTTGGTTGGGGTGTCATTTCATACACCAATAGGTTGTGGGTTCGATCCCCAGTCAGGACACATACCTAAGTTGAGGGATTGATCCTCAGTTGGGGCATGTATGGGAGGCAACCAACTGATGTTTCTCTCTCTCCACTTTTTCTTTCTCCAACATCAATGAACATATATTTGGGTGAGAATTTTTTAAAAAAAGGCTTTTTATAGTGGCATCATTCAAATCATAATTCAAGAAAAAGTCTACAAATTTGATTTGATTGTGTTTTTAATTCGTTTTTTGTTAATTTATATAGTTTCTTTTTGAAAATATTAGCAAATATATATTCATATTGCTATTTCCTATTTATTACACACATCTTACTGTTCAGCTTTTTGCCATATTTTATATACTGGCTAAATCCTGAGTACCAGGACATTAGTATATGGAATTGTCATTAATTCTTTTTTATAATTGGATTGTTTATTTTTTTGGTGTTGAGTTTTGTAAATTTTGGATATTAACCCCTTATCAGATGTATCAGTGAATATGAGCTATCACCTCACACCTGTCAGAATGGCTGTCATCAATAAATCAACAAGTGCTGGCAAGGACGTGGAGAAAGGAGAACACTTCTGCATTGTCGATGGCAATGTAGATTGGTGCAGCCACAGTGGAAAGCATTTGGGAGATACCTTAAAAATTAAAAATAGAACTGCCTTGTGGCCCAGGGCTTCCATTTCTGGGAATTTATCTGAAGACTCCAAAACACTACTTTGAAAGATTACATGCACCCCTATGTTCATTGCAGCATTATTTGCAAGCACCAATAGTTGGAAGCAGCCCAAGTGTCATTTAGTAGATGAGTGGATAAAACATCTATGATACATTTACATAATGGAATAATATTCAGTCATAAAAAAAAGAAAAAAATTTTACTCTTTATGACAGCATGGTTGGTCCTGGAGAACATTACGCTAAGTGAAATAACCCAGACAGAGAAAGATAAATACTGTATGACTTCAAACATATGTGGAATCTAATGAAGGAACTAATAAGAAAAATAGAGACAGACTCATAGATAGCAAGCTGACAGGTCTGGCAGTGGGGTTGGGGGTTGAAAGATTGAGCAAAAAAGAAAAAGAACTCACAGAAAGGGACAACAGCATGGTGATTGCAGGGGAAAGGGGGTTGGGTGGAGGTGGAAGAAGGTATAAAGGAGGTCAATGGTAATGGAAAAAATACAATACAAAATAAAAAAATTCTCGTTATAGCTCCTTTATAGTGCTCTATTAGTAGAGATACCATATTTTATTGAATCAATCTTATGTTGGTGGAATTTGGGTTATTTTCAGTCTTTTCTGTTATAAATCTTATAAATCATGCCATAATAAATAGTTTGTGTATATTTTCTATTCCTAGGCACTTGTTTTACATTTTCTTAAAATAGAGACCGAAGGGTTCCTGTTGTCAGTGAAGCTGCTGAGCAGGTGCTTTTTCCTTTCCCAACGATGATTAGAAGTCCAGCTCTCTTGTTCTGGTTTTACTTATCTAGACAATAATTGCATACAAACCAACATGATTCCATTTTATACTGACATAATTCCACTATTTATCAATCATGTATATACAGAAATAGGTGTGTAGGAACATGTGTTGCAGCAAAACAGACTACACATACACACTTCCACAGCAATATCCTTCTCCCCTTTCCTCCTCATCACACACGAGACATCTACATTATCATTTCTAATGGCTGCTGCATTAGTTATCCATTGCTACATAGCAAATTATTCCAAAATTTAATGGCTTAAAACAACAAACATTTATGTGGGTTGAGCCTGCAGAAATATCAAAGCTCAACTGGTGCAAGATTTGCTTGCAAGCTCACATACATGCTTGGCAGGATTGCACTCTTTGCAGCTCATTGGACTGAGACCTTAGTTTCTCGCTTGTTGGCTGGAGGCCACCCTTAGCTCCTAGTCATGTGGGCTTCTCCGTAGAGCAGCTCACAGCAGCTGGTTTCCATCAGAGGAAGTGAGAGAGCAAGAGTGGCTGAATAAGAAAATAGCCAGTGTCTTTTTGTCACCCACTCTCAGAGGTAACATCCTATTGCTTCTGCCATATGGTGATGATTATTATTTTTGGTTAGAAGCAAGTCACTAGGTTCAGCCAATACTTAAGGGGAGGGGATGCTACAAGGGTATGAATACCAGAGGTGGGGCATCATGGGGACTATTTTAGAAGCTTGCTTACCATAGCTGCATAACATCTCATTGTGTGCATTATATTATAATTTACTTAACCAGTCTTCTATTGCTAGAAATTTAGATTGCTTCCAATCACATTATACTCCCATAATTTTCCACTTTCTTTCCCATGCCTGTTTTAGACCTGACATTTCCAAATAGCCAAGCTTCAAAGCAATTCTTTCTTCATGTTACTCTCCTACTAAATCTTCTGAAATTTTAGTGAATAACATTTTCTTTATTTTTGTTGCAGGTATTTTAGATTAAAGAGATATTGGTCATTTATCCCTGAATATAGTCTCAAATTTAGAATTGATATTTTGTACATAAAGTGCTTTTCCAATTCAATAAAAAAGACAATATCTTCAACATAAAAAGAGGCAAAGATGCACTGGTTGGTGTAGCTCAGTGGATTGAGCATTGGCCTGCGAACCACAGGGTTGCTGGTTCGATTCCCCGGTCAGGGCACATGCCTGGGTTGCAGGCCAGGTCCCCAGTAGGGGGTGCATGAGAGGCAACCACACATTGATGTTTCTCTCACTCTCTCCCTCCCTTCCCCTCTGTCTAAAAAAAAAAAAAAAAAAAAAGGAAAGAAAAACAGGCAAAGAAAGTGAACAAGTAAATGATAGAAATGACAAATTGTTGATATAAAATATTAAATAAGAGAAAGATAAATTATGACAAGATATAGTTCCAACTACTCCAATTGTCAGAGATTATAAAATAGCATCATACCTAATGTTGTCAAGGCTATAAATAACCAGGCACTCTCAACATTTCTGGAAGAAGGTTGCATTTTTATCCTATTGCTTGTCAATTCAGTTTACCTAGGTCTTCTGTCTCTTCTTCCACATCTTGTAGCTAAAATTGGATTATAGAATTTTTCCAGTGTTAGCTGTCACTGTGGGATCACTGTCACTAAATTCAAGATATCAGAAAACATCTGTCAGTGAAGTGAGAACAGTTTATCAACAGAGGCCATGCCATGGTCACTTTACACGTGTAGGTCCTGACAAAAGGATTCTCAAGTTGCCAAAGAGGTTAAAGGCAGTCAGAACAACACTGACAGTCATAACAGAAACAGACTTCATTGCTAGCTACGAGGATGTGGGTGCTGTGAACAGAAACATTGATAGGTACCTGGGAATGCATGAAATACACTGCATAATACAATAAACTATTTCTATGATGTGGGAAAAAAAGTATTTTTGTAAAACTTCACTTAAAGAATCTTAAGTTTCTCCAATTAAAATTTTTTTTAAAGAGGACATATTTTTATAAGCTAAAGAAGTCTCATTGGGTCTTTTGTCCTCTTCTGAGAAATCAGTACAATGAAATGCATTGAAAATGATTTTCAGATCTCGTAAAGGAAATGCCATATTGTTAAATCACCATTTCATTCAAAATGTGTATTTTTTGCTCCCCTATCTTGCAAACAGGCTTATGTATAGTTTATGATTTTTTTGCCAAGTATATTATTGGAAACAACTTAGGCCAGAAGTGTTTTCCTATATATATGTCTTTGTGTTCAGGATATAATCCTTAACATTGATGTAATACAGCAATTAGGTCATTTGGCTATTTACTAATATAGGGCATCTATTTTGCTTCTTCCAGTATGGCAATTCTCCACTGACCTTTCTAAATTTCCAGTTAACACAAGATATGTAAAATTAATAACCTCTTTAACCTGAGAGGCTCCCTCTATTTGTCTTCATTGCTGAAATACTTGCCATTTAAAAATAGCTATAAATTTCCCCGTATTTTGTAGAAAATTCACACTCTTTATCAGTCTCTTGTTAACAGTTGATTTAGCATATTCTACTTGTAAAATCACTAATTCAAACATTCTTTAGGAATCTTTTAAAAAAAGACTTAATTAATTTTTTGTATATTTTTATTGAGTATGCTATTACAGTTGTCCCATTTCCCCCCCCGCCCTTAACCCCTCTGCCCTGCATCCCATCCTGTCATCCCTACACCTCTTAGTCCATGCCCATGGGCTGCACACACCAGTTCTTTGGCTTCTTAATTTCCCACACTACTCCCAGCCTTGCCCTGTCCACTTTTTTTTTTTTCGGTTAACATTTTCCCTCCACTGAATAGCATGCTATTAAACAATGAATGGGCCAATAATGAGATCAAAGAAGAAATCAAAAAGTTTCTGGAAACAAAGGAAAATGAACATGCATTAATTAATTTATTTTTAGAGAGAAGGGAAGAGAGGGAGAGAGAGAGGGAGAGAAACATCAATCAGTTGCCTCTCACATGCCCCAATTGGGGACCTGGCCTGCAACCCAGGAATGTGCCCTGGCTGGGAATCAAACAAGCAACCTTTCAATTTGAAGGATGATGCCCAACCCATCGAGACACACCAATCAGCACAGGAATCTTTTTTAAAGCAGTTTTACCTCAGATGTTACCTTTTCTTTTACATGTAGACCATTCTGCATGATTAAATGAGCAAGCATGCTCAGGATTTACTTCATGTTTGGTATTTACCTAATTTGTATTTCAAGGTTGTGGAGGTCTATGCACTTGGAAATCCATATGTGTACTTGATCAAGATTGCCTATAAGGTTGTCTGTAAGACTCCAAATGGGCTAAATGATTTAAATATTGGTAAGCTAATTAACATTCTATGTGTTTGTTTGAGTGAGTAAGGTTATATATTTTGAAGAATGTTTGGTGTGAAAAGCCACGACGCTGTAAGTATTGAGATTATCAATATTCCAAATAAAGTGGCCACACCAGGATAGCGTGATATTTTGAGAAGTGGTACATTAATCAATTATAGGTCTTCTGATGGGGTAAGGGTTAAAACTCTTTCTGTAGGATCTAGCAGAGGTGATGTAACTACTTTTGATGGAAGAGCACAAGTAGAAAGCTTATAAGGAAGAAAATATGATTATTATGACTTGAATAGAGATTCTATATAGAATAAGGCAATTTAAAATATCTTTTAAGTGCTATAATTTTTTAAAGGTTTTACATTTTTCTTCTGTTTAGTCTTAGCTTATATTGTGTGGTTGGGAGGCAGAAGAGCATGATTTTTAAGTCAGTGTGAGTTTGGTTAGGACTTTAAACAGCTTCTAAACTTCCTGATTCATGAAATTAGGGAGTTGTGCTAAATGATCTCTATAGTAGCATTTGGCTTGAAACTCCTATGATCATATTTTGTGTAAATGGTATATTCTCTTATTTATGTTTATTATTTGAGAATAGCACTTAATTGGATTAAAACATAAAATAAACCAATGTGAACATTTAAAAATTTTGTATTCTATTGCTATCATTTTAATTGTGAAGCCTATTTCTTATTTATGCCTTAATCTTTGAGAAAGCTAAAGCTAGCTGTTAAATAGTTCTTCTAATTAGTAGGAATGGTTGTAGTATTTAAAACCCTTGTCCTGCCTTTGATAAGATCAAAATTAGAGTGGATAATATGCTTTGGTTGAACATTAGCATGCAAACCATGAAGCTTGAAAAGATGTGTTTAGGCTCTGAGAATAAAGCAGAAGGCAGAATGTTCTGACAGCTGTGAGAAACACAAAAAATATTAATGGTGGCAGTTAGAGAGTCAGACAGAGAATAGCAATGCACAGGTGCATTTTCCCTAGTGCATATATTTCTTCGTTAGTATTCATGATACGTTTCAAATACCTTCATCTTTACACAGGAATTAGAAAACAGTTCAGACTTATTAGTTCAGCTGAGCAATAGCTTAGGACAGCTAAAAGAGCAATCTCTAAAGTGGTATGTATATTTGTAATAAAGTAGTCTTCTATGATAATGCTTTAAATATCAGTATACTTCCATTTTTCTTTTCTAATAAAATCATCATCATTTAGCTTTATGGTTCTTTTAGTTCTGTTTTTTAACAACATATCTGAGTAGGGTGAAAAATTTCATTCATTGCAAGCTGTTCTACGTGCCTCACTGGCCACTATCGTGTAATACAATTTTCCAATATCTGTCTCTCAACATTTTGACTTTAAAGGTTAAAGTGTCACTTATGATTTAGGATAATTATATGAAAAAACTTTTAAGTCAATATAGAAACTCATCACTTCAGAGTAGCAAAATTATAGAAATGTGAAGCATTAATTTTCACTTGACTATGTCTGTGCACATGATCACATTGAATCCCACTGCACACTCTACAAAAGCCCCAAATATACCAGAAATAGATAACCTGAGTACTCTCTTCTCAGAGTTATCAGGAGATATGACATAATCTGCACTAGAAGGTTCCTAGTGATACTGTGTAGCTATCTCTCGAGTTAACTGTCAATAAACAATGTAAACCATTTGAGTTTTGATTATCTATTCCTTATCCTCAAACCTCTAGTCAGCTCAACTACTTAAAGAAAAATAATGGAAATAATGTCATGCTGCCATAGACGCATGAATAGTAGAATTCAACCAAGTCATTGAAGGAAAAAAATTTTTTCTCTACAAAATCCAGAACGAAGACTTGTATGTTAGTTTTCCTAAATGTATACTTTGGGAAAAAATGTTAGTTTGCAAATCTCCTTTTATATTGACAACCACATGTCTTAGAATATGTACTAAGAGTGCCTATTTAGAATTTGTATTTAAATGTAAATGAGCCAGACTTAGCTCTAATTTTAAATTCTGTCACTTTAAGACTATTAAATGCTATTTAAAAGATCCCAGCTTGGATCTGATGGTATTTTAACAATAGCAAGATGGCTGACATTAGTTGCTGTTATGATGGCATTATATGCCACTTTTGGAGCCTATCTTCTTGGGATCAGTATATTTTATAACTTTGGAGAAAAGATCATATCTTCTTTGAAGACATGGAAAAAAGCATATTGTTTTGTGTCTTCTTTGAAAGTATCTTCCACCCTCCTACTCCTGCCTCACATATCTCTTTCTCTAACCATTATGTTCCCAAAGTTCTTCTGAAATCTTCTCTTGCTTATTTATAATATAGTCGTACAGGGTGATGCAACTTTATCAAATTCCAAATTGCCAGATGTGATGTATCAAGTGAGACTTGAGATTGGTTATGAGATCAGTAATGAGCGTTTGTACTCACACAATCTCATTTACAATTGCACAAAAAAACTTAGGAATAAAGTTAACCAAGGAGGTAAAAGACCTTTACTCTTAAAACTAGAGACATTGATGAAAGAAATTGAAGAAGATGCAAATAAATGGAAGCATATACTGTGCATGTGGACGGGAAGAATTAATATAATTAAAATGTCCATATTGCCTGAATCAATCTACAGGTTCAGTGTAATGCCTACAAAATAACAATGACATTTTTCACAGAACTAAACAAATAATCCTAAAATTTATAGAGAATCCTAAAAGACCCCAAATAGCCAAAACTATCTTGAGAAAGAAGAGCAAAGGTAGAGGTATTATGCTTCCTGATTTCAAATCACACTATAAAGCTACAGTAATCAAAAGAGTATGGTACTGGCACAAAAAACAGACACATAGATCAATGGAACAGAATAGAGAGCCCAGAAATAAACACTCACATTGTCAATTAATCTGCAAAAAGGAGGCAAGAGTATATAGGATCCAGCACAAAGAATGCTCCTATTTTATTATAAAACCTTTTATTAAAAAATCATAAACATGTAATTCTGTAACATAACAACATCATACTCAAGCACACCATATGACATTTTAGGTGAAATGTTCAAATTAAAACTATAAATTATTACACCCATATTATTACCCTAACAACCACACTTAAGCAGGCACTACTTCTGCCAGGCCCTGTAAAATGAGGAAAATACAGTGTGTTCAATAAATGGTGTTGAAAGGCTGGACAGATACATGCAAAAAAAAAAAAAAAAAGGAAAAAGAAAAAACTAGACTCCTTTCTCAATTGTAATGAAAATAAACTCAAAATGGGTTAAAGGCTTAAACATAACACCAGAAATCATAAAAATTCTAGAAGAAAACATCAGCAATAAACTCTTTGACATCAGTCTCAGCAATATTTTTTTGGATCTGTCTCTTAAGGCAAAGACAACAAAAGCGAAAATAAACAAATGGGACTATATCAAACTAAAAAGCTTTTGCACCATAGATGAAGCCATCAACAAAACAAAAAGGAAACCTACTGAATGGGAGAAGGCATTTGTCAATGATGTATCCAATAAGGGATTTAATAGGCAAAATATATAAAGAACTCATACAACTCAACATAAAAAAAATCCAATTAAAAAACGGGCAGAGGACCTGAAAAGACATTTCTCTAAAGAGGATTTACAGATAACCAACATGAAGAAATGCTCAATATCACTAAACATCAGGAACATGTAAATAAAAACCACAGTTAGATATCACTTAACACCTGTTAGAATGACAATTATCAAAAAGGCAATAAAGAAAAAGGGTTGGCAAGGATGTGGTTAAAGGGCACACTTGTGCACTGTTGGTGGGATTGTAAATTGGTGCAGCCACTATGGAAAATAGTATGAAGATTCCTCAGATACCTAATTAAAATAGAACTACTATATAACCCAGCAATCCCATATCTGGGTATGTATCTTAAGTAACCAAAAACACTAATTCTAAAATAGATATACACCCCTATGTTCTTTGCAACATTATTTACAATAGCCTAGAAATGGAAGCAACCTAAGTATCCATTGATAGACAATCGGATAAAGAAGAAGTGGTTCATATATACAATGGGATGTTACCTAGCCATTAAAATGAATAAAATCTTGCCATTTGCAACAACATGGATGGATCTAGAAGGTTGTGCTAAGTGAAATAAGTCAGATGAAGCAAGACAATAACATGATTTCACTTGTATGTGGAATATAAATAAATAAATAAATAAACAAACAAACAAACTCATAGATGAAACAGTTGGTTGACCGATGGGAGGGGGATGAGGGCAAAGGCAAAAAAGATCTAGGGGATTAAGATGTACAAACTACTGCCCTGGCTGGTATAGCTCCATTGGTTAGCGTGTTGTTTCATAAACAAAAATGTTGAAGTTTTGATTCCGGGTCAGGGCACATGCCTAAGTTGCAAGTTCTGTCCCTGGTCAGAGTGCATAGGAGAGGTAACCTATTGATTTTTCTCTCTCCCATTGATGTTTCTTTCCCCTCTCTCTAAAATCAAGAAGCATGTGATCAGGTGAGTATAAAAAAAAGGCATACAAATTGCTAGTTATAAAATTATGGGTATGTGAAGCACAGCATAAGGAAAATAGTCAATAATATTGTAATAACTATGTATGGTGCCAGATGGTTAATAGATTTATTGTGGTGATCACTCTGTAAGGTATATAAATGTCCAAGCACTATGTTGTACACCCAAAAATAATATCATATTGTATGTCAACTATAACTAAAAATAAATTTTAAAAATAATAAATTAAACAAAACCTAAAATTAGGCAATAAAACTATACAGAATTTGACTTTGTACTGTACCAGAAAAGACTTAAATTTTTAGTGCATATGCATTATTATGCTTTTTCATCTTGATTATCTGTAATTATGTTATATATGTGCTTATTATGCATGTTAATTGTGAACATTTTCCTGGCATTAAATATGCTATCATATCATATTAAAAACCAGCAACCTCACTGATCCCGTGGTGATACATTGTTAAGACAGTAAAAACAAATGTGTAGATTGTACTGAACTCTTCATTTAAGAGGTATGGTATGAGCTCAAGTACCCATTGTGGGGCTGCTATAGCCAGAAAGGTGTCTCTAACAGCACAGCAGGTGACTGATTTCCTGGGTTACTCAGGAGCTATTAGAATCAAATCTTTATTTGTTTTGATTTTTACCACAGCTGGATTTAGTATCTTCATTAGTCTTTCATCTGGACAAATAAAATCAGTCCCAAACTATTTCCCAGGGTATAAATACCCTCACTTTTTTGAAAGGACATAGAATACATGGTCACTAGCTTCACTAAGGGAAACTGCCCCTACAAGAATTCTCTTTTCTACCTTAAACACTGTAAATTCTTTATTTAAAAAAAAAAATCCAATAGACCCATAAGGTCTGAGTTATGCTTTACGAGGTTTATGATTTATGTTTTATGGAATCTTTGGCTACTTTACTTTCTCACTCCTCAATGCAAGCCAATACTACTTCTCAAGCTAGTCTTAACAATATTTTTGAGATGTGATTAAAGATAAGAACAAAATGAAAGGCAGTTTTGCAGACAGTCTTTAGGTGAAATTATGTCTGTTGAGAGAACAGACATAAGGAAAGAGAAGGGGAGAGAAGGTTGGGTAGGAGAGAGAAGAGAAAACTAAAGGCTTATGGATACAAAGTGTGTCTATAATGGAGAATGTTGGGAAAAATGTAGAAGGCTGTGATTTATTAATTGGATAAAAATCCAATCTGACCATAATGAGCTATCACTACCTATTAGAACAGCTGAAGTAAAAAAAAATAGTGATAATTCTAAAAACTGACAATAATGTGGAAAAACTGGATCTTATATATTGCTGGTGGGAATTTAGAATGGTACGACCACTTCAGAAAATAATTTGACAGTTTCTTATAAAGGTAAATGGACATTTATAATAAGATCCAACAATTGCACCCTTGGAAATTTATCCCAGGGAAATGGAAACCTATGTTCACAGAAAAACACATGAATGAGTGTTCATGTCAGCTTTAATTGTAATAACAAAAAACTAGAAAGAACCCAAATGTCCGTCAGTGATTGAATAGTTAAATTCTGGAACATCCGTACAATGGAATACTGCTCACCAATAAAAAGAATAAACTATTGGTACATGCAATAACCTGGATGGAGCTCATGAACATTACTCTTAGTGGAAAAGATATCAAAAGGCTGAATACTATATACTTGCATTTATATAGCCTTCATGAAACAATAAAACTATAGAGATGGAGAACAGATTAGTGGCTGTCATGGGACAGGCACAGGGTTGGAATGAAGGGGGCAGTGCAAATATAAATGGTAGCACGAAGGAGTTCCTTTGTTTTGATGGAACCGATTTGTATCTTGATTGTGGTGGTGGTTTCACAAATCTATTCATGGGATAAAATTGCACAGAACTATACACATATAAGCGCGTGCAAGCAAAAATGGTGAAAGTGGAATAAATTTTGTCATATGTTAGTCTAGTTAGTAATATTTTACCAATGTAAATTTCCTGGTTTTACTATTATAGTACAGTTGTATAAGATGTCACCATTGGGGGAAACTAGATTAAGAGTACAAAAGACACTATGTATTAATTTTACAACTTCCCGTGAGCTTATAAGCATTTCAAAACAAAGAATTTTTAAAAAACCCACCCAGCCCTGGCTGGTGTAGCTCAGTGGATTGAGCACCAGCCTGAGAACCAAAGGGTCGCCGGTTCAATTCCCCAGTCAGGGCACATGGCTGGGCTGCGGGCCAGGTCCCCAGTAGGGGGCGTGCGAGAGGCAACCAAACATTGATGTTTCCCTCTCTCCATCCCTTTCCCTCTGTCTAAAAATAAAAAAATAAAAAAAATCTTAGGGAAAAAAACCCCCCACCCAGCCTGTTTTTGTTATAATTTATGTACACCAAAGTTCTCCTTGCTTCTATAATGTAAATATTTACTATGTTTTTGGTTAATCACAATGCATCTTGTATTACTTTGGAAGATTACATTCATTTGTAATTATATGAAATAAAGACACTGGCTTAGAATACCAAATCGAGATGTCAAAGGGGGTTGAATGGAAATATTTTCTAAACATCACACTGAAGAGAAGAAAGTAACTCTTACCTGACTCTGTAAAGCTGGATCTCACATCTCTACCACATTTGATCAGTGGACAAAGGAGTAGAAATGCGTACTCTTTTGTTTTAAGGGTAGAACATGGGACATAGGATATTAATTATCCATGTATAGAACACTGATGATATGTGCATAACAAAGAACAAGAATCTCATCATCAACCCACAATAAAGGAGCAAGAAATGTGCAAAAATTACTGTAAGAGTAAAGCTAGCCAAGAAAAACAGGCAGATCTTTAATAACCATTGTCAAAGTTTATTAAACTTTAAGTTTATTAAAGAAGTAGATTATTCTGAAAGCAAAAGGATGAAATAGCAAGGTAAGTTTAAGCACATTCTGATGAGCATGAACAAATAGAAGCCAAATAGCAAAATGAACTAGAATTCAGTGCTTTCATTCCCAGTTTATATGGTAACCACCTTAACAAGCTGAAAGCACCATCAGGCAAGATACTGCATTTAATCAATGATAGTGTCCTAATTATTTTTGGCTCTGAGTATTCCTCTAGAGTTTTCAGATAGTTAAAAATCCAATAATCCCCTCCAGAGGCTGCATACCTGGATACCGCCAACCCTGCTTCCTTTTGTGTGAGCAATCATGTGTTGCATCAGCTGAGACAGGTATTGATTATATATGATGAACTATGGCTAATTTCTTTTTTACAAGAAAATAAATAGTTTTGTGGCTCATTAGGCTGATCATTGCTCTGATTTGTTCAAACTTTGCTGTGCTTTTTATCAGCTGGTTTTCTCAGACCTCATTTTCCCTTGCAAAGCTTCAGTTATGAAATAAATTGCTGGACCTATCAGTCTGATGCCACGACCTGTTAAAATGGGATTCATCAGAAGAATTTCATTATGTTTTTGTTAGAACAGTTGTCAGAAGTACTTCATTCCTGCTCTCTGGTTCCACTAAGGGAGGAGTGGCTGATACACATATGAAGGAAGTGAAGCATTTATTAAGGGCTTTAAGTTGAGATGCAGACAGAGTCAAAGCTTCCTGTGAATAGTCTTCTTTGCAGAAAAGATTTTCCCAGTCATGAGTAGACAGTTAAATCTGGGATCTTCTCCTTTTGAAAGATTAACCTAGGCGGGAGAGTATTTCAGTTTAAATTCCAAATGCGTGTTTGGGTAGTAGCAAGTCCCCAAGGAAATTTAAGTTCGAAGTAGAAAACAGCATTTACAAAGACAGTTTTAGTGTGATTGCTGTTTGCCTTAAGAATAATCATTCATTGAAGCAATTAACCTGCAAAATAGAATCAGGGACTGAACCAGGGAAAAAGGGATCTGTATTGAACAAGATGCAAATCAGTTTCAGCATGTCCATTCCAAGGTTGAAAACAGTGATCAAGAGTCAGCTTGACTAAACTTTAGACAACCTTCTAGACAATTGACGCCTGGCCCCCTTCTACAGCATTTACTTTAGAAAACTTGCCATTGCAACATTTTTCTCTGTTCCTTTGAGATGTAAATCTTTCCACAGCCCCAAACTGTTTTCCTCCTTCCTTTGAAATGTAATCGAGAAAGATAGGGCCCCAGTCTTCCAGTCTCTGTGGGAGGGTAGAAGCCTCCCTTTGATAAGCACCGAATATCAAATGCGGATGGCCTTAATGACATTGACTAAGCTTTCCGTAACGTCTTTTAGCTCCTGGGTCCCCAACCCCCTGGCCACGGACCGACACCGGTCCGGGGCGTGTTAGGAACCGCTCGGCGAGGGAAGCTTGCCTGAGTTCTGCATCCTGTCGCTGTCTCTGGCCCCCCAACTCCACCCTGCCAAGAAGGTCCACAGAAGGAGGTGAGCAGCGGCGAGCAAGCGGCGAGCTCCTGCAGCTCGCCTGAGCTTCCCCTCCTGCCACCTGCCCCTGTCTGTGGATAAACCGGTCTCTAGTGCCAGGAAAGTTGGGGACCCCTGTTTTAGGTCACCCCGGCCTTTAAAAATCCTCCTGTCTTTTATTTCTGTGCAGTTGGGTTCCATCTCTCTTGCCTGTTACAATAATCTCTCTTTCTTATTGCTGCAGTTTAGAATATGGTTTTCCTTGACTATCTGACTGGTCTGGGGCAATTTTTCTTTTACCATAGATCCCAGATAATTTCTTTCTTTTTTATTGCTTATGCTATTATAGATGTCCCATTTCCTCCCCTTCACCTCCCTCCAGCCAGCCCGCATACCAGACCAATAGTCAATCCCCACACCGTAGTCCATGTCCATGGATCCTTCAAATACATTCTTTGACTAATTCCTTCACGTGCTTTCAATCAGTCCCCACCTCCCCACCCCCTGCCTTACAGCTGTCAGTCTATTCCATGAGTCCATGCCTCTGGTACTATTTTGCTCATTAGTTTATTTTGTTCATTAGATTCCTCTTGAAGTGAGGTTATATGATATTTATCTTTCACCAACTAACTTACTAACTTAGCATAATACTCTCCCATTCCACCCATGCTGTCACAAATGGCAGGAATTCCTTCTTTTTTCCTGCTGTGTAGTATTCCATTTTGTAAATGTACCACAGTTTTTAAATCCATTCATCTACTGTTGAGCACTCAGGCTGTTCCCAAATCTTGGCTATTGTCAATAGTGCTGCTATGAACATAGTGGTGCATAAACTCTTTTGAATGGGCGCTTCAGGATTCTTAGGGATAATTACCAGCAGGGGAATTGCTGGGTAAAAGGGAGTTCCATTTTTAATTTTTTACTGTTTTCTACACTGGCCGTATCAGTCTGCATTTCCACCAACAGTGCACTAGGGCTCCCTTTGATATTTTAATAGGAATCGCATTAACTCTATAGATTGCTTTGGATTGTATGGACATTTTATTGACGTTAATTCTTACAATCCATGAACAGGGTATACGCTTCCATTTATTTGTATCTTCCTCTATTTCTTCAGTGTTCTATAGTTTTCCGAGTATAGGTCTTTTACCTCCTTGGTTAAATTTATTCCTAGGTACTTTTTTGTTGTTGTTATATTAAATGGGATTTTTTCCCTAGTTTTTCTTTCTGACAGTTCATTGTTGGTGTACAAAAATGCCATTGATTTCTCAATATTGGCTTTGTATTCTGTTATTTTATCAAATTTACTTATTAGGTCAAGTAGTTTTTTGTTGTAATCTATAGGGTTTTCTATGTACACTATCATGTCATCTGCAATAATGATGGTTTTATTTTCTCTTTTCCAGTTTGGCTGCCTTTTATTTCTCTTTCTTATCAGGTTGCTGTAGCTAGATCTTCCAATACTATGTTAAATAAAAGTGGTGAAAGCAGACACTCTTGTCACGTTCCTGATCTTAAGGGAAATGCTTTTAGTTTCAACCCATTGAGTTTGGTGTAGGCAGTAGGCTTCTTGTATACAGCCTTCATTATGTTGAGGTGTGTTGCCTCTATTCCCACTTTGCTGAGTGTTTTCTTTTAATCATAAATGGGTTCTGTATTTTAGCAAATGTTTTTTCTGCATCTATTGAATTTTTGTCTTATATTTTGTTTATGTGATGTATCACATTTATTGCTTTGCAAATATTGTACCATACTTGCATCCCTGGGATAAATCCCACTTGATTAGGGTGCATAATCTTTTTAATGTATTGCTGTGTCCAGGTTGCCAATATTATGTTGAGGATTTTAGCATCTATGTTCATCAGAGATATTGACCTGTAATTTTCTTTCTTTGTTGTATTTTTACCTGGATTGGGATTAGGATAATACTAGCTGTGTAAAGAGTTTGGGAGTCTTCCCTCCTCTTGAATTTTTTGGAATAGTTTGAGAAGAATAGGAGTTAGTTTTTCTTTGAGTGTTTGGTAAAATTCACCTGTGAAGGCTTTTGTGTGCCAGGAATTTTTTTTTTATTACTGCTTCAGTTTTGCTAGTCTATTCAGGCTTTCTGTTTCTTTTTGATTCAGTTTTGGAAGATTGTATGTTTCTAGAAATTTATCCATTTGACCCAGGCTGTCCAATTTCTTGGCACATATGTCATATTATTTTCTTACAATCCTTTGTATTTCTATGGTATCAGTTTTTACTTCTCCTCTTTCACTTCTGAATTTATTTATTTGGTGTCTCTCTCTTTTTATCTTGGTGGGTCTGGTTAAGGGTTTGTCAACTATGTTTACCTCTTCAAGAACCAACTCCTGGATTCATTGATTCTTAGTGTTGTTTTTTTAGTCTCTATGTCATTTTATGCTGCTCCGATCTTGATTATTTCCTCCTTTCTGCTCACTCTAGTCTTTGTTTGTTGTGGTTCCTCTAGTTCTTTTAGTTGCACGGTCAGGTTGTTTATTTGAGATTTTTCTGTCTTCTTTAGGTAGGCCTAACTTTCCTCTCTGGACTGCCTTCACTGTGTCCCATAAGTTTGGGTGTTGTGTGTTCATTTTTATTTGTTTCTATATACTTTTTGATTTTTCTCTTGGTCTCCTTGTTAACCTGTTCATTGTTTAATAACATGTTATTCAGCCACCATTTATTAGAATGTTTTTGAGATTTTTTCTTGAGGCTGGCTTCTAGTTTCAGGTCATTGTGATCTAAGAAGATGCTTGATACATTTCGATTTTCTTGAATTTGCTAAGGCTTATTCCATGTCCCACAACATGGTCTGCCTTTGAAAATGATCCATGTGCATTTGATGAGAGTGTACATTTTGTTTCTTTGGGATAAAATGTACTGTAAGTATCAAATTAAATCCATTTAATCTTGAGTGTCATTCAATGCTATAATATTTATGTTGATTTTTTGTTTGGAAGATCTATTCATTGTTGACAATGGACTGTTAAAAATCCTGTACAATGACTGTATTGCTATCTATCTATTTCTTCAAGTCCTCCAATATTTTCTTTATATTTTAGGTGCACCTATATTGGGTGCAACAGTTATATGCTCTTGTTGCACTAATACCTTAAATATTATTTATTGACCTTCTTTGTCTCCTGTTATGATCTTTGTTTTAAAGTCTATCTTGTCTGATATAAATATTACTAACCCAACTGTTTTTCATGTCTATTTGCACAGAATATTTTTTTTCAATCCCTTCACTTTCAGCTTGTGTATATCTTTTGTTCTGAGGTTGATCTCTTGTTGTCAGCATATATACAGGTCATGTTTTCTTATCCATTCAGCTATCCTTTATCTTTTAAATAGAGCATTTAATTCATTCAAATTTAAGGTTATTATTGATAAGTACTTATTCATGGGCATCTTTTCCCTTTGTACCTGTGTTCCTCCCCACCCCCCTTTCTTCTTCTTAAAGCAGCCCTTTTAGCATCCCTTGGAATGCTGACTTGGTGGAGATGTACTCTTTTCTTTTAGCCTTCTTTTATCTGGGAAGCCCTTTCTTTCATCTTCCATTTTAAATGAGAGTCTTGCTGGATAGAATAGTTGCTTACGGGTCCTTGATTTTCATTACTTGAAATATTTGGTGCTAATTCCTTCTGGCATGTAATGTTTCTGTTGAGAAATCAGCTAATTGCCTTATCAGAGCATCCTTGTACCTTACTAGCTGTTTCTCCCTTGCTGCCCTTAAGATTCTCTCTTTGTCTTTAAATTTTGCCTTTTTTATTTTTAGTATAAAATTTTTATATTTAGAATTAGCAGCTGGACCTGGTTTATATGATCCCAATTTTATTGGCAACATAAAAAGCATCATAGTCTGGAGCCAGTCGAATATATGCCTTCTTCTCCCCATCAGGCCTGATCAGGGTGTTGACCTTGGCCATGTCAATGTCATACACTTTCTTCACAGCCTGTTTGATCTGGTGCTTATTGTCCTTGACATTCACAGTGAGCACAAATGTATTGTTGTCTTCTATCTTCTTCATGGCTGACTCAGTCAGTAGTTAGGGGTAACTTGATGATGGCCTAGTGGTCAAGCTTGTTTCTTTTGGGGGTGCTCTTCCAAGGATATTTAGGTTGCCTTTGAAGCTGCAGTGTCTTAGGCCTGTGGAAGGTGGGTGACACACATATCTTCTTTTTTTGTGGCTGTGGATGCCCTTTAGCACTGCTTTCTTTGCCTTCAAAGCCTTTGCCTTGGCTTCGGCTTTGGGAGGGGCAGGGGCTTCCTTCTTCACTTTGGGTGCCATCTTCATGAAAAAGCAAATTTTGCCGTTTTTATTGTGATGTATCTTGGGGTAAGCCTCTTTGGGTTCATCTTGATTGGGATCCTCTGCACTTCCTGGACTTGTGTGACTTTTTTCCTCACCAGGTCAGGAAAGCTTTCTGTCATTGTTTTTTCAAACAGGTGTTCTATCACTTGCTCCTTTTCTTCTTCTTCTAGTATCCATTAATGCAAATATTATTACATTTCATGTTGTCCTAAAGCTCCCTTAAACTGTCCTGGTTCTTTTTGAGTCTTTTTTTGTTTTATTGCTCTAACGGGTGTTTTTTTCTACCTTGTCTTCCAACTCGAAGATTCGATTCTCTACTTCATCTAGCCTGCTTTTAATTCTTTCTAGTGTGTTCTTCATTTGAGATGTTGCATTCTTCATTTCCAACTGGTTCTTATTCAAGATTTCTATGTCCTTTTTCATGCTGATGTAGTTCTCACTAAGTTCCTTGTAGATCTCACTAAGTTCTTTGAGCATCCTTATAATGATTACTTTGAACTCTATGGCTGATAAATTGCTTGCCTCGATTTCATTTGGCTCTTTTTCTAGGGATTCCTCCTTTTCTTTTGTTTGGGAGTTGTTTGTTTGTTTCCCCATTTTAGATGTCTATTTTGTTTGTTTCTGTGTATTAGATTGATCTGCATTGACTCTTTGTCTTGTGGAGTGGCCTTATGTGTTAGGAGTTCTATGGGACCCAGTGGTGCAGACTCCTTGATCTCCTGACCTGGGTGCTTTATGAATGTCCTCTGTGTGGGTTATGTGAACTGTCTTGTTATATTTTGGACCTTCTTGGTATTGGCCCATTTGTTGGTTGGGACTCCCCTCCAGCTAGCTAAGATGCTTAACCCTTACTATCTCTTGTATTCTGTTGTATAGGTGCTGGTAGATCAAAGCAAAATCACACAAAACAATGCAAATACAAGCAACCCCTCCCCCAACCACAACAGAAATGAGAAAAGAGCAAAGAGTAATAAAAACAGAAAGAGAATGGAATATTAGAGACAGGGGAAAAGGAAAAAGAATATGAAAAGACCAAAGGGAAGAAAAGTGATTATGAGAGGAGAAAGGTCTAATACCAATAATGAATTGAAAGAGGAAAATGAGGAAAAGGAACACAGAAAAAGTACCATAAATAATAAAAGGAGAGAGAGAGAGAGAGGAAGTGACCAATGGAGTAATCAAAGATAAGAGTAAAATAGGAGATATGAAAGAAAAATAGAGCAACTAAAATAAAAGAAAAAGAAAATATAGTTTAAAAAAGTAATGAAAAGGGCATGAAAAATAATAAAATAGTCAAAATAGTGAAAAAAAAACAAACCCCAAGTGGATTGGTGTCAGCACAGTTTGGTGTTTGCCTACTGATTTCTGTTTTGGGATGTGGCTCTGATGTCTGAGTCTGATGTCTGAGTCTGATGTCAGGTGCTATCCACATCTGGCCCTCAGCAGTCTTTTCAAAGCTACAAGCAATCCACAGTGTGGCAGATTCCTCTTGGCTTCAGTGCTTCCAGTTTGGGCCAATCTGCTCTGCAAAGCCGGCTTTTATCAGCAATGGGTCCAGGGGTGTGTCAGTAAATGCCCCAAGTCACCACAGGATCCGCCTCTGCCTAGAGTGGGCTTCTAGGTATGGGTTGGATCCCCAAAGGGCACCTACAGGAGGCAACCTATAGATGTTTCTCTTTCAGGAGAGAGAGACTGATGCCTCTCTCTTTCTCTCTCTCTCTCTCTCTGTCAAATGAATAGACTATATCCTGTATGCATCATCTTCTTTCAAGTCTCATATCAACCTGATATGGTAGGGGAAAGGAGAAAGGAGTCCAGCAGCAAAACTATAACATGGAACAATAGTGGAATGTTCATGCTTCTCCCTCTATGGAGTCTCAGCCTCAGGCTCCCATCACAGTCATCTTGGAACCCCCAATTCCAGATAATTTCTTTGACTTTATTTTTAATATCTATAATTCTGTTTGGATATATTTTAAGAATATTTGTGCATTAGGTTTACCCAGTTTTCACTCTGTGGTATCATGTATTAGACCACTTTAAAAAGCCATGAATGTCACTCAGGAGGTAAGCCCCCTTAAAAAAATAATGTCAGCATGACTTCTAGGCAAAACTGTGTAGAATACTCACTTCTCCATTTTCAGCATGTCTGTCTCTGGTTGCCCCATGACCATGAACTCTCCCAGTTTCCTGGGAGCGAGAGGCCCTCCTTGTAGGGCTGGGTCTGCAAAACCATTTGTGCAAGCTGTTTTTCATCCTTGGTTTGATTCCCTGCTCTCACCTTTGATATTTGCTTGTGTGTTTCATTACTGATTTGGTTTTATCTTAAAAATATTCTTGTGCCTCTTACAGAGAGTATCTGCCACTAATCTGTGGAAATGCAAGCTCTTGGCCCTAGGTTTAGAGACACAGCCCAATGGACAGAGAACTAAGATAGCTATCTGTCCATCCTTTAGAGTGAGTTAAGGTTTATTGTCTCAGAGAGCAGCAGTGGCTGCTCACCTTGGCAACCTAGGGTCTTGCCTGATAATCACTAACTAGTTCAATTCCTTAGTGGGGTTGATATTTTGGGTCAGAGAACCAGGTCCCACATGCCTTTAAATTATATTATGTTATAGGGCACATCGTTAATCTGGGCATGGGGTATATACAAGGATCAGGAAATGCAAAGCCTCATGTAGAAAGCAATAGATTTAAGCCATTGCAAGAGGTGCCTGATAAAGTGTAATTTCAACAACTATCTTATTTATCAGATACTGTGCCCCGGAGTAAGATTGGCCCGTCTTCTCAAACTTTGTTTCCTCTGCTCACTTGCGTCTGCCAGTCACTGCCCTTGGCTGTTGTTCCTTCTCTTCACCGGGCACTGTTATGATACCTAGATGATGATTTTGGCTTTGAGTTTAACTTTGTTGAAACTTTTGCAGAAATGACCTGCTATGCTTATTATTTTGGCTTTCCCATTACTTGCCTTAGAAAACTCTGGAATTCTGCCATCTTGGAAGACAGAACCTTCAATGAAATCATGGAGATTTTTAAAGTTGAAGCCCACAATAAAGCCAGAAAAGAATAGCTTTCAGTATTACTAAATGACATCAATATGTCAAATGATGCTTTGGTTGTGTTAATTGGGAAATAAATGCACATGTTGTAGGTATAACATGATATCCTTGACTTCATTAGTCTGTGATCACAAAATATAGTTACATATTTACTTTTAACAACCAATTATGGCATTTAACAGCCTTATGAGTTATCCAAAATTAACTCCTTCCTAATGCTCACTACGAGACCCTCAGGTACCCTCAATCCATTTTGCCATCTGGTGAGGGCTTCCCATTGACAGTGCCTGTTTTTGGAATGCCAACATCCATGTCAAGATTGGTGTCTCTTAGTGCTTCCTGTCCTTGGCATGCCAGAGAATCCCTGGATTCTTTTTTGAAATGGGAAGCGTAACTTGTTTTCTGTTGAATGTCACGCTTTGTTAAAAGGGCCTAGAAACTTTCTCTTGAACAGTTGCTGATGTGAGCCCCTTGGCAATGATCTCGACAAATCTCACATAAAAAAATATTCCACTTGTTCCCAATGGTACTTACTCATTTCTCTTTCCCAACTGCCCTTTTCTTTCACCAGCATGCCTTTCTCCCAAAAGCAAATGCTTCTTTCTGCCCCAGCAATGAACTAAAGCTTATGGGGAAACTCAATAAAAGGAAATATATGCCAGGAGAGACATGAAGCATGGAGGAAGAAAGGTGGGATAGTGTTTTTTTCAGCAACTGGATTGCAACTCAGTGAGGCAACAGTGCCCTGATTAGCTAAGATAAAGAGACTTGGTGAAATGGAAACCCTCACCCACACTGAAAGTCCTTTCCTCCCTTCCTTTTCAAGCCTCCTTGGTTGTCCTGTTTCCTTAGAGCTGATCTCTGCCAGGAGATAGGCTAAAAGCCCCCACACGGCAGCTCTAGAAGAGGCTAGTGGCAGGAAAATGGACTGACCTGGTTTCTGGGTCTCTGAAGTAAGGGCACAGGGTGGCTTGGAGGTCAGCTGGTAGTGGCTGTTATTGACAGTGCTTCTGCCGCTACCTCTTCCCCTGCAGAGAGAGGAATCAATGAGTTGGAGAAAAGGCAGGAATAAAAACATAAGGGGAAGAAAACCAATAGGGTCAGAGGACTTCGATTTATCTGTCTGAAGCAAGGGCCTCTCAAGCCAAAATGAAGCATTTTTCTATAGGGAATCTTAATGGACACAATTTGAATCAGCCTGTTTTTTTCTCTCTCTCTCTTGCTTATGCAAGGTGAGTGCCAGGGACAATGCTTGGGAATTCTATTCTCACAGGGGCTGGACGTGCATCTGTAGCTAATCTAGTAACTCTAACTTGGATGATCTCTTTTCTTGAGATTGGAATGTCAGGATTTTGACATCCAGTGATAAAGGAGGGTCTGATTTTAAGAGATGGTTGGGAAAACCATTATCCTTCCCTATGTTTTCCAAGGTAATTATGAGTCCTTCATAAGGTCCTGCAGTTAAGAAAAATTTATACTGCATTTCGGGAAAGTTTAATTTGAATACTGTTTTTATTCAATGAAAATTCCTGTTTTATATATTATGGTTGCAATTGCCTCCTCATTTCTGAAATATACGCATAGCACCTACAACATTTTTAAAAATCTCAAAAATTCTGCAAAAAAACCCATACAACAATCCCAAATTTAATACATAAATGGCTTCCAATAAAGCCCTTGCATGGCAACTTCCTTAAGCTTTAATCCCTCAGGACAGCGAGGGTCTGACCCACATCAAATAATCTTAGAAATGAAGCCTGGGGTCTGCTGACCACAGAGACAAAGTTTCGGTCAAACTGGAGACCACATCTAGGCCTCGGTTGTGTTTCAGCTCCAGGCCCAGAGAAGCAGCAAGGCCAGGTGGGGGAACTAGTGGCTGCATCAGGACCTGCCGTGGCGACTAATGGCCTCCTGCCCTGGTGCTGACGCTGACCAATCAGTAGAAACCATGACCCTGAAAGAAAACATTTGCAAAGCTGAAAAATATCCCCTTGAGGTTCTCCCTGGGACCTCCCCTGAGATACTCACCTTAGAAAGCAGGTGAAAGCCTCAGGACAAAGGACCCAGTGCCTGCTCTTTCTTCCTTGAGCGCACCCACACCTTTCCCCACCTACCTCTTTCCCCAGGGCGCGCCGTCTTGCTGGAGCTTACCCATGCCTTTTGTCCTTCTCCTTCCCTCAGTTCTCCCTGCCTTTCTTTTTCCTACGCTCCAATGGCCCTTCTTTTGCCTTTGTAACTTGTTTCCTGAGCCTACACAGCTCAGCTGGTTCAAATTTCCTACCTCTGTGACTTTCTAAATAAGCTCTCTCTTGTAATTTGACTTTTTTGGCTCTGAATTCACTCTTTACCTAACTCGGGTTGCTGAACCAAAGGCCCGGTAACAGTCTGGTGCCATTTCACCACTAACAGCTTCATGTTTTGGGTGGTTCACCACCAGCATATCTGGGTTCCAACCTTCAGAAAAGGAAAAAGAAGTGGTTTAAGTGGTTCTCATATCTTTAGGTAATCCTGTTACTGGTACAAGGTTTGTGTGTCTGACGCTTCAAAATTTAAAAAAAAATGGGCCAATATTGAAAAATCAGAGTTTGAAGTAAGGAAAAGTTTATTGGTTCAGAAGGCCCAGCTTGATAAGATGTGGGGGCCTTATAGCTTTTGCAAATCCATTTAAGAGAGCTCAGTCCCTGGCTGGGCGTGGCTCAGTTGGTTGGGCATCATTCCACAGAATGAAGGGTGGCTGGTTCGATTCCTGGTCAGGGCACATGCCTGGGTTGCAGGTTTGGTCCCAGGTTGGCCACTGATTGATCCTTCTCACATCAACATTTCTCTCCGCTTTCTTCTCCCTTCCCCTCTCTCTAAAAAAATAAAATAAAATATTAAAAAAAAGCTCATATTTCAGGCATCTTTTATGTCAAGGAAAGGGAGGAGGGGAGAGGCAAGAGGTTGGTGTGGGCCATAGACAGTTAGGCACTGAGAGGGGTCAAGGAAGAGTGGGAAATTTCTAAATTATTTTGTTCTTGGTTGGTTTGTTGACCTCCATTAATCTGAGTCTGGTCTGGAAAGTCCTGTAAATCTTTGATAAAGAGTATTATTTTGTACAGATTTCCCACCTTCTTGGAAAAATTGCCTTCTGATAACGAACTGTTCTTGCAAAAACTCAAGCCTCCAGCCAGAATTCCTCTAGTTAATTAGCATATCAATAGCAGGAGCTATTAGCCTAAAGGCCTAGGGAGAATTAAAGGCCAGGTTACAATTAGAATAGAGACAGCAAGCATTTCACTCTGTTACAATCCTATTGGCTCCAAAGGATACTGGGGAATACAGAGCCCACACTGAACTGCCAGGGGACTGGGGATCGCAGCTTAGAAGCCATGTGCCTGTCAATATCTGAGGAACGGTGATAGTGACAGACAGAAGGAAATAAGGGGTATTGTAGGGCAGTGAACAGTTTTTATCACAAATGTGCAACCTCAAAGACATAATCTGTGGATAAATAAATCCCTACTCCGTGCTTCCTTGGGTAAATCAATGTTTAGAATTGAAGAAGCCAAGGAAGAATGCCAAAAACCTAAACTTATTTTTTGGCAGCAGTCCACTGAATGAGGAGGTTATGAGCATTTTATCCATTGTTTCATATTTCAGTCTAAAGTTCACATACAGTTTAATGATGTGGAACATGAAAAAGGAAAAAAAAATAAAAATGAGAAGCAATAATAGCAATGTTTTGATTGTTAACTCTTGGTTATACACAGTAAAGACCCTTTCCCTCAGAATGCTCAAATGGGAATGCCAATGCCAACATGAATTCCTTAGTAACTATGCTTAAAAACCAGGAAATCAATCCCCCCCTCAGAGGTGGGCCTTGAAGAGAAATGACCAGAGTTGTTTTGCATTACTCATTGTCCATTAGTCACTTCCTAATGAAATTTCATGCCTGTCTTAATTTCACTGCACCTTAGGAAGAGAAAACACCTCCTGGGAAAATAAAATTCTTTTAAGTTCTCTAACAGGCTTTTGGTGATCTGGCTACCACCAACTTTATTAATTTATTTTTATTTAAAACATCAATTAAAAAATTTAGCTACCACTAACTTTAGAACAAACAGATTTCCCTGCTTCTTTGTCCAAATTCTCTGTCACCTGTAGACTAAAGGTATCTTCTGACATTTCACACAGATCAT
This sequence comes from Mormoops blainvillei, assembly GCA_004026545.1. Lineage (NCBI taxonomy): Eukaryota > Metazoa > Chordata > Mammalia > Chiroptera > Mormoopidae > Mormoops > Mormoops blainvillei. The sequence goes on along the minus strand of PVJD01003677.1, from coordinate 129,482 downwards.
TAGAAACACCTTTAGGCAATGGATGACATCAGGGTAATTTGCATTAGAAACCCCATTATTCACTGAGATTAGTTAACAATGAAGTATTTAGGGAATTAGCAGTATAGTTCCTCCTGTTGCTAGTTGTGGTTTCTGTATCCTGTAGGGATGACACTGAATGAAATCTACCAAGTCATTTAAAAATAAAATAACTCTCTGTGAGAAGTGAACGTATTCTGAGCCAGACACAGAAAATACTTTGAAAAATTGCTTACAAAGCTACCCTGTTTGCATGTGTTAGATTTTGGTTAGCTTTGTTCTAATTATAAGTTTATCACCAGCCTGAAAGTGAGAGCTTAGCAACTAGAGCTGATTACAAAAACATTTTCTCCTAAACTCTGAATGACTTTGTTAAAGGATCGGTTCTTTGAGGCCCCCGGAATGTAGATGGTAATTCACCCTGGTAGTATGTCTCAGTTTGCCTCAGCCTGCCCTGCTTTATGTTGTTGCCTCAGTATAATTATTAATAGTGCAATCACTTCACTCCTCAAAATGCTCCTGGTTGAATGATAAATTATATAGTCCCCTTATAGTGAATTAAAGTGAAAGACTTTTATTTTTAAAGTGCATGTTCTTTTATGAGCTTAGAAAGGATTGGATATACTAATAGTGGGTTTAATACTTGATGAGGGAGGGATATAAAATTTGAGCAGTGGGTAATACCACTTCTTTCCTCTACTTCTACAGGACAGAGTTCAAGTTTATTATTGTGAATTTAGACTTCAAACATTCACAGACTTGACATTTGAAGCTCCATGACATGGAATATAGAAATTTGGCAATACACACATTAGAATTGTGCCACTTTGAGCCCGCTGCACTACAAACGAATTTTTGTGGAACTTTGTTTATACTTCTCCTAAGTCTTAAAAACTTTGATTTTTGCTGAAAGAAGCAAAAATTGAGGTACTGCTCCTTGTATATGTTATATTCTCAGTAAATATTTGTATAGTTGACGGGCATCATTCTTCTGAAGTGTACTTATGGTTCATAAAGTATTCAACTTTTAAGCTATGCTTTGTTAAAAATTGTGAAGGGTCTGAGATGTTACTTTCAAGTTAACAAGTTAGCCTGTCATGATTTCAGGGATGCTGTCCAAAGACATGAGAACTCTGGGTCACAGAAGAAAACTGTTGCTCATGGCACCACAAGCAGCATACACTTCACATTCCTGTTGGTTCTCTTGTTCTCTTAGTCCCATGGGTGTGTTGGGGAACCACTCAGGTGCATCACAGCTGAGGAACTGTGTGCTTACAGGATTCCAATATTTCATAATGGGCTGCAAACAACACTGCCCAGTTTTTACCCTGGAGGCATTATCTTTATTGTACTGAGTAGCAAATAAATCTGCCTTCTGCTCTCAAGGGACATACTATATTCATTTTGTTATACAAACAGCCTTGAAAAGGTAGTCTGGAACAAAAGCTGTCAGTGCTTCTGCTTGCAAGACATGCAGAACCATGAATGACTTAAGGGTAATTTTCTCCCAACGTGTCTTTGTAATACAGATTTGTGTTTCCAGGTTCATATATTATTTTATGCATAGCATTAGCTGTCTAATTACGAAATCTTTATTTCCTAGTGAGCTTCAGTGATAGACTAAGGAGATGTTATTCTTATCTCATGATCTCTTGACTGCATTCTCATTTCATCTTACCAAAAATATAAAAATAAAAAGGAGCGCATATAAAAGCTTGTTAGGGAAGATTATATCTGCTCTCATTTCTTCTTATTATGTTATGTACCTACTGGTTAAAGTATTGCATAGATATTTGGAAAAATTGGGTATTGTTTTCGAGTAATATATGTAACTGAGAGTGTAATAATAACCAGTCCAGGCATTTATTTAGCTACAGAGGAGTTTCCCTTGCTTGTATAGTGGAGAATAAATGTTCGAGATGACTGTGATATTTTATGCCTGGAAGAAGCCCCTAGCAGTAACCATAGCTCAATGAATACATCGATTCGGTGACTGGGGTTGCCAGATGTCTTTGAATCCCTCATTTCCTTATACAGTTTCCACTTTATCATCTTTCCAGCACCTCTTCATTTCATTTCCTTAACATGTATAAATTTCTATTGATTTTGCATTCAAACAATCAGAAAGCCTAGATGCTGAATATTGTTTTTGGTGGAGGTTAAGTTTATAGTGTACTTTTAAAAGAAAAAGGAAGTAGAAAGACAATACATAACAGAGTCCTACAAGGCTTAGTTCAATAGCATCACTTCTACACCATGTTTCAGGGTCAATGCAGGTCAAGTTCAGCTTCCTAATTCTAATGATAACAGATACAACAAATAGGATAATTATGACCATAGCAACAATAATTTTTTAAAGGCAAATTGTTTGTGAGGTATGTGCCAGGTCCTTTTCTATGTCATGATCTAATGCTCTGAACAGTCGTTCAGGGTAGGCATTATCTCCAACTCAAGGATCAGAAATTGAAGTTCAAAGGTTAAGGTAACTTGCCATAAAGAGACTGAAGATGGTGATGGAGTAAGTGAAATCTACACTCACTTCCTTCCTGGATGAAACTGGAATTACAACTAAATTATAGAAAAATAATCCTGAATAACCAACTGAAGACAAGCTGAAGAGAAGTCTTATAACCAAGGATTTATAGATGAAGCCACATTGAGGCTAGCAGAAATGGTGGCGGTGCACAAAGAACTAACTCTGCTCCTATGGGCAGCAACAAAGTTTTCAGTGGAATACCTCAGTTGTGGGGGGATCCTCCTGAGAAGTGTAGGGTCTGAACTCTAAGCCAGGCTTCCCAGCCCAGAGCACCATAGCTGGGAAGAGGTACACACAGAACATTTGGCTGTGAAAAGCAGCAAGGTTTTTGTACCAGGAAGAGACAGAAGCAAGCTTGAGACATAGGAATCCTCTTAAAGAGCAAATGCACAAAATTTTGTTTTCAGCCACTCACTCTGGGCTCTGGTGAAAGGATGATAGAGTTGACTAGAGTTGCATGAGAAGAGTCTGGGGTTTGCGTCTCTGGGGAGAGAGCTGAAAAACAGCTTCCAGGATTCCTCTGCTGAGTCACTCTACCACACCACAGATATCACCTCTTTTGGGTGGAGCATTCTCCTCTTTGCAGCATCAGCGAGGAGGAAAGCAATAGCCCTACACTCTGAATTCCCTCTCACCCCACTCTGGGGAGTTTAGGCCCTATTGAGGGGTACAGTCAGAGACTCTTTCAGTGACTGAGCCTTAGAGGTGGCCAATAGGCTGAGGCAGATGAAGGCATATCTCTGGGTGCCTTGGGACTTTTGATGATCAGCCCTGAGGGCCAGTGCAAGTAAAAGATGGCTATGAGCACAGCTTGGGCTTTCCCATGTGCATCCAGGCCCAGAAGAAGCAGCCTGGGTCACTTGTACCTCCAAACAGACTGCCTAGGGCCAGTCACAGGCAGCATTTGATATTGGGCTGCATCAGAGTTCTTTCCAAGAAGTTCAGAACCAACACACCCAGTGGCCAGCTTCAGGCAACATCAGAGCAGGATCCAATAAGCTTCACAAGCAGCATATCCAAAGGGAGATCTTGTCAGGGACCAAACATTGCTGAGAAAATTTCTGCTCTGTGTGGTAAGCAACTGCAAAACAGCTCACCTACTGAGATCTGAATTTAAGGTTAAGCATCACAGTCAGCCAACCTGAGGGTCCCTTGGATGAATAAACCAATAGCAACCAAAACTCATTTACAACAGGTGGGCCCACATTGCCCACAGAAGGGTACATTCCTGGAGTACCCAGTTCAGATGATCAAGAAGACAGCAACACTGGAACTTATAGGACACCTACTATGTAAGACCACCCCATGAAGACTGCGAGTCATAGAGGATTTATAATACATAGAAACAAACACAAAGAGACAGTCAAAATAGGGAGACAAACAAATGTACCTCAAATGAAAAACAGGAGAAATCTCCAAAAAAAGAGGTAAATGAAACAGAGGCAAGCATTTAACAGACATAGAGTTCAATGTAGTGGTTATAAGAATGCTCAATAACATGGAAAAGAACATAGAAACCATAAAAAAGGACCAGCCAGAAGTGACAAATACAATATCTGAAATAAAGAACACACTGGAAAGAATAAACAGTAGGTTGGATTAAGCAGAAGATCAAATCAGTGATTTGCAAGACAAGGTAGAAAAACACCCAATCAGAGCAACAAAAAGAAAATTAAAGAATGAGGATAATATGAGGGACTTTTGGGATAAAATGAAGAATAACAGGATCTGTATCATAGGAATACCAGAAGGATAAGAGAGAGAGCAAAAAAATTGAGAATGTATTTGAAGAAATAATGACTCAACAACTTTCCTAACATGGTGAAGAAAAAAAACACAAAAGTCCAGGAAGTGAAGAGAATCCCAAGCAAGATAGATTCAAAGATACCTGCAGAAAGAGACAATATAATTAAAATGGTAAATGTTAAAGACAAAGAGAGAATCTTAAAAGTCACAAGAGAAAGGCAGTGCGTTACATACAAGGGAACTACCATAAGACTGTCAGCTGATTTCTCAACAGAAACTTTGCAGGTCAGAAAGGATTGACCTGGAATATTTGAAGTAAAATCTACAACCAAGATTACTTTACCCAGACAGGCTATCATTTCAAACTTAGGAATAAATAAACAGCTTCCCAGACAAGAAAAGGCTAAAGTAATTCGTTACCACCAAATGAGTATTAAAAGAAATGTTAAGGTGCCTGCAAAATAAGAATAAGAATAAAAAAAGAATAAGAAAACACAGTTCAAAGAATAAAATGGCAGAAAATATGTACCTATTAAAATTGCCTTAAATGTAAATGGGTTAAATGTTCCAATCAAAAAACATAGGGTAGCTGAATGGATAAGAAAGCTGAACCCATTTACAAGGTCAGTCCAAAAAAAGTCCAGCCATTGTTAATATAATGAGAATGATTTGAACAACATTGATATAACCTGGCAACCAAAGAGAGTGGACTGGAAAGCAAATGCATGACCAATGGTGAATTCACTGTACTAGTCAGTAGGGGCGGTAGAGTCTGTTGAGTGAACATGTGTACTGTGTGGCCGTTGCACTCAAAATGACTGAGTAGAGAAATGAATCTGCATCAGATTTTGTGTTGAGCTTGAAAATTCCTCTGAGGAAACTATTCAGATGATTCAGAAGGCCACAGCTATGGTCAACTGGCGATTGGCAGCTTTATCACAACAACATGTCTGCTCATGCAGCTCACGCACAATGTCTTGTTCAGAGTTTTTTGGTAAAACATTGCATCATCCAGGTGACTCAGTCCTTCTACAGACCAGATCTGGCACCCTGTGACTTCTGGCTTTTTCCAGAACTAAAATCACCTTTGAAATGCAAAAGATTTCAGATTATTGATGAGATTCAGGAAAATACATTGGAGTAGCTGAGGGCGACTGGGAGAACTGCGTGAGGTCCCAAGGGTGCCTACTTTGAAGGGGACTGAGGCATCAGTGTCCTATGTACAATGTTTCTTGTATCTTCTTCAATAAATGTCTATTTTTCATATTACATGGCTGGATACCTTCTGGACAGACCTTATAGATGCTGTCTACAAGAGACCTACCTCAGAAGAAAAGATACACATGGACTAAAAGTAAAGAAATGGAAAAATATTTTATGTAAATGGAAAGGAAAAGAAAACTGGGGTAGCGGTACTATATCTGACAAAAGAGACTTTAAAACAGAAGCTATAGAAAGAGACAAAGAAGGACACTACATAATAATAAAGGGAGGAACCCAATAAGAAGATATAACCCTGGTAAACATCTATGCACCCAACACAGAAGTACCTAAATATGTAAAGCAAAGCAAATATTGATGTTCATAAAGAGAGAGATTTACAGAAATACAGTTATCATAGGGGCTAATAATGTCCCTTTGATATCAATGGGACAATAAGGAAATAATAGCCTTACATGACACACAGGATCATATGGATTTACTTGATATCTTCAGAGCATTTTAACCCAAAACAGCAGAATATATATTCTTTTCAAGATCACATAGCACATATTCTAGGATAGACCATATATTATAAGAGAAAACAAATCCCAATAACTTTAAGAAGATTGAAAGCATATCAATCATCTTATCTGATCATAATGATATGAAGTAGAAATCAGTCACAAGAAAAAAAACACAAACACATGGAAGCTAAATAACTTATTAAACAATGAATGGATTAACAATGAGGTGAAGGAAGAAATAAAAAGATACCTTGAACCAAATGAAAATGAGAAGAAAACAAACTAAAATCTATTAGAGACAGTGAAAGCAAACCTTATAGGAAAATTCATATCATTACAAGCCTATTTCAACAAAGAAAAAGCTCAAATAAACAGTCTAACTTTACACTTAAAGAAACTTGGAAAAGAACAACAAAGGCCAAAGGAAGTAGAGGGAAGGAAATAATAAATATCAGAGCAGAAATAAATGAAATGACTATAAAAAGTACAAAGATTAATGAAACCAAGAGGTGGTTCTTTGAAAAGATAAATACAATTGATAAACCTCTAACAAGACTCATTAAGAAAAAGAGAGATCTCAAATAAATAAATAAATAAATAAATAAGAAATTAAAGAGGGAAAGTAACAAATGACACCAAAGAAATGCAAAGAGTTTTAAGAAAATATTATGAATAATTATATGACAACAAATTGGACAATCTGGAAGAAGTGAATACATTCCTAAAAACATACAATCTCTCAAAATTGAATCAGGAAGAATCAAATAATTTGAATAGACAGATTATAGCTAGTGAACTTGAGGTTGTAATAAAAAAACTCTCAACAAACAAAAGTTCTAAATTGGATGGCTTCACAGGTGAATTTTACCAAACATTCAAAGAAAAACTACCACCTGTCGTTCTCAAGCTATTCCAAAAAATTCAAGAGGAGGTAAGACTCCCAAGCTAATTTCATGAGGCCAGCACTATCTTAATTCCAAAACCAGAAATTGACACTACAAAGAATGAGAATTATAGGCCAATATCTATGATGAACATAGATACTAAAATCCTAACAAAACATTAGCAAACTGCATCCTGCGATACATTGAAAAATTCATACACTAGGATCAAGTGAGATTTATTCCAGGGATGCAAGCTTGGTACAATAGCCACAAATCAATGAACATGTTACGTTACATAAACAAAATGAGGGGTAAAAACAACCTGACCATATAAACAGATGCATAAAATAGCAGTTGATAAAATCCAGCACGCCTTTATTATAAAAAACTCTCAGCAAAATTTGTATAGAGGGAACATGCCTCAAGGTAATAAACACTATACAGTACAAACCCACTGCCAGCATCATACTCAACAGGCAAAAACTAAAAGCATTTCCCTTAAAGTCAGGAAAAAACCCCCAGGAATATCCACTTTCACTACTCTTACTCAACATAGTACTGGAAGTCTTAGCCATAGCGTTCAGTAAAGAAGAAGAAATAAAAAGCATCTACACTGGAAAATATAGTAAAACTGTCTGTATTTGGAGATGACATGATACTATATACAGAGAAACCTAAAGATTCTACTGAAAAACTACTAGAACTGATAAATGAATTCAGTAAATTAGCAGGATACACAATAAATTATCCAGAAATCTTTTTCATTTTTTACACCAATAATGGACCATCAGAAAGAGAAACCAAGAAAACAATACCATTCACAATTGCTTCAAAAAATATAAAATACCAGAAAATGATTTTAGCCAAGAATGTAAAAGATCTGTATTTGGAAATTTGTAAGACCCCCAAAGAAAGAAATTGAAGAAGATACAAATAAGTGGAAGCATATATTGTGTTCATTGATAGGAAGAATTAACATAGTTAAAATGTCCATATTGTCCAAAGCAATCTATACATTCAACACAAGTCTTATGAAAACATCAATGAAATATTTCAGAGAATTAAATATTGCAAAAATTTATATGGACCCACAAAGACACCAAATAGCCACAGCAATCTTGAGAAAGAAGAACAAAGTTGAAGTAATCATGCTACCTGATACCAAGCTATATTACAAAGCCACAGTATTAGGGGGGATCCCCTAAAAAACAGAATTTATTTTTAAAAAATTGAATATTTATTCTTACATGTTTAACTTCAGTTACCTTCAGTCACCATTTGATGCAATAGACCTATCCAGACTTTTTTCCCACAGCTCAAATCCATTTTTGAATGCACTGAATTGATGCCTTTTAGTGCTTCTGACATTTTTGTTTCACCTCTTGCACAGCAGCAAAACAAATTTCCCTTTGAAGACTTTTTTCATCCAAGGGAAAAAAACTGTGCTTGGGGTGTGATCAGTTGAATAGAGAGAGTGGAGTGCCCGGGTCATGCTATTTTTGGGCAAAAACTGGTGAACACTCAGTGCAGTGTAGGCAGGTGTGCTCCTAAATCACCCATCATGAAATGGACAAATGTGTTGAAAGAGTCTTCAGGACTTCTGGTCAAGATGTAGGCATAGGTAAACATGGCTCACCTCCTTGAACAACCACAGCAAAAATTACAACTAAACTACAAAACTACTATATCAAAAATCATCAGAAAATCAAGCCGTGTCAGACAACCTAGGAATTAAAGAAGTAACTTTCATTCAACGGATAGGAGGGTCAGAGGTTCAGAGACACGGAGAAGCAGAATGGGTGGTCCTGCACCAATGTGTGATGGATAAAAATCGGGAGGGATATCTTGGGGGCCAGGGATCCCAACCCCACACCAGATGCCCCAGTTCAGGGGTCCAGTGCCAGGAAGATAAGTCCCCATAACTTCTGGCTGTACACACCCACGGAGTTTGGGGCAGTGGAAGAAATGGCCGGATTCTTAGGTGTCTCCTATTAAAGGGTCCACAATGGACTTAAGACTTATTCAGGCTATCTCCATCTGGGCTCCAGCACTGGGGCAGCAACTTGAAGGACAACAGTGATATATGGGGAGAAACTGAAGTGTTTGGCATCAGGTTAAGTGCCAGGGGCACTTAGTTCCCTCCTGGCCAAAACTCCAGAGGCCAGGCAGTGGCCATTGCTCCATTTCTGAGCCCTCCCCCACACAGAGCCTCTGAGCGGTGACACCATATCTGAGACTCCATCAACTTGGTTCACACAGGTTGCTCCATTCCGGCAATTACCTACGGCTCTGCCCCATCCAACTTATGGCTGTGCTTTTCTACATTAGGCCACACTACTAAGATGAGTCAAAGCGGCTCAACATAATAGATAGAAAGAAACATAGGGAGGTTGCTAAAATGAGACAAACATGGCCCAAATGAAAGAACAGAACAAAACTCTAGAAAAAGAACTAAACAAAATGGAGATAAGCAATCTATCAGATTCAGAGTTCAAAGCACCGGTTATTAGGATGCTCAAGGAAGGCACTGGGTACTTTAACACCATAAAAGAGACTCAGGCAGAAATAAGGTGTACACTAAGTGACAAAAAACTTACAGGGAATCAACAGTGGAGTGGATGAAGCTGAGAACAAATCAATGGTTTGGAACACAAGGAAGAAAAAAATTCAATCAGAACAGCAAGAAGAAAAAAGAATAAAAACCCCCACAAAACTGAGGGTAGCATAAGGAGCCTCTGGGACAACTTTAAAAGTACCAACATTTGAATCATATGGGTGCTGGAAAGAGAGGAGAAAAAGCAAGAAACTGAACATTTATTTGAAAAAAATAATGAAAGAAAACTTCCCTAATTTGGTGAAGGAAATAGACATATTTCCAGAAAGCACAGAGAGTCCCAAACAAGATGGACCCAAAGAGGACCACACCAAGACACATTAAAATTAAAATGCCAAAAGTTAAAAATAAAGAGAGAATCTTAAAAGCAGCAAGGGAAGAGCAGGTAGCTACCTACTGGAGAGTTCCCATAAGACTGTCAGCTGATTTCTCAAAAGAAACTTTGCAGGCAAGAAGGAACTGGCAAGAAATATCCAAAGTGATGAAAAGCAAGGACATACAACCTAGATTACTCTATCCAGCAAATCTATCATTTAGAATGGAAGGGCAGATAAAGTGCTTCCCAGACAAGGTAAAGCTAAAGGAGTTCATCATCACCAAGCCATTATTACATGAAATATTAAAGGTACTCATTTAAGAAAAAGAGAAGATCAAAATTATGAATACTAAAATGGCAATAAATTCACAACTATTAACAATTGAATCTATAAAACAAACTAAGCAAACAAGCAGAATGGAAACAGAATCATAGCTATGGAGATCATTTGGATAATTACCAGTTGGAAGGGGAAAAGGGGAGAATGGGGGAAAATGTGCAGTGATTAAGAAGTATAAACTAGTAGACATAGAATAGGCAGGGGGTTGTTAAGAACAGTACAGGAATTGGAGTAGCCAAAGAACTTATATGTGTGACCCATGGACATAAACTAAGGGGGAATTTCTGGAGGGAATTGGGTGTCCAAGGGAGAGGGGGTAAAAGGGGAAAATTGCAACAACTGTAATAGCATAATCAATAAAATATATTTAAAAAAAGAAAGAGTCTTCAATAGAAATCCACTGAAGCCAAATGCAGCCTCTCACGACAATGCTAGCTGGTACACTGATACAGGTGGGTTCATATAACACTCACCTAGTGGGGAAAGCCTATCCTATAAGAAGTCTGCCCTCCAGAAGATAATCTGGGTTTTTGGTCCCCTCAATCAATTATGAAAGCATGGTACTAGCATAAAAACAGACATATAGATCAAAGGAACAGTATCAAAAGCCAAGAAATAAACTTATACCTTTATTCAATTAATATTTGACAAAGGAGGCAAAAACATGCAAAAGGGTGAAAATATTCTATTCAATAGATATTGTTGGGAAAATTGGCCAGATATATACCAAAAAAAAAAAGAAAAGAAAAAGAAAAAAAAGAAAGAAAAGCAGACCACTTTCTTATATTATTTACAAGAATAAACTCAAAATAAGGTGGATAAAAGACTTAAATATATGTCACAAAACTGTAAAAATCCTAGAGAAGGGCATAGGCAGGAAAATGTCAGATATTTCATGTAGCAATGTTTTCACCAATATGTCCCCTAGAGGAAGGGACATGAAGGAAAGAAGAAACAAATGAGACTTCATCAAAATAAAAAGCTCTGCATGGCTATAGAAAACATCAGCAAAATGAAAAGGGAACCAACCATATGGAAAAATATATTTGCCAATGATAACTTGGGCAAGGGTTCGATCTCCAAAATATATAAAGAGCTCACAGGAAGACAAACAACCTAATTAAGAAATGGGCAAAGGACCTGAAGAGACACTCCTCCAAGGAGGATGTACACAGGGCCTAGAGACATAGGAAAGGATGCTCAGCATCACTAGCCACCAGAGAGATGCAAATTAAAACCACAATGAGATACCACTTCACATGAGTCAGAATAGCCATCATAACCAAATCAACCAACAAATAGTGAGGTTGTGGAGAAAAGGGAACCCTAGTGCACTGTTTGTCGGAATGCAGCCTGGTGCAGCCACTGTGGAAAACAGTATGAAATTTCCTCAGAAAACTAAAAATGGAACTGCCTTTTTGACCCAGCAATTCCACTGCTGGGATTATACCCTAAATATCCAGAAACACCAATTCAAAAGAACCTATGTACCCCAATGTTCAATAGATATTCTTGGGAAAATGGGTCAGATATATACCAAAAATAAAAAAAAGAAAGAAAAGTAGACCACCTTCTTATACCATATACCAGAATAAACTCAAAATAAGGTGGATTAAAGACTTAAATATAATTTGCAAAACTATAAAAGTCCTAGAGGAGAGTAGCACAATTTACAATAGCCAAGTGTAGGAAGCAAACTAAGTGCCCACCAGTAAATGAGTGGATCAAAAAAACTCTGGCACATTTACTCAGTGGAATACTATGCAGCAGAAAGAAAGGAGCTTCTACCATTTGCAACAGCATGGATGGATCTGGAGAGCATTATGCTAAGTGAAATAAGCCAGGTGGTGAAACTAATCAATTTATCAAACAAGCAAGTTAAATGTAACTGGAGTCATTGAAGTGAAGAACAAACTGACAATAAATAGAGGAGAGGGGGGTGGGGAAGATGGGGCGGGGAACAGGGGAAGGGTGGTCAAGGAACATATATGGGGGACTTGTGGACAAAGTCAAGAAAGGGTGGGGTTGAGGGTGGGGGAAGGGACGAGTGGTGCTGGGGAAGTGGACAAAATAGTACTTGAACAACAAAAAAATTTAAAAAAAGAATAAACTCAAAATAAAGACTTAAATGTTAGACTTGATACCACAAAAATCCTAAAAAATATATGGGCAGCAAATTCTAGGACATTTCTTATAGTATTTTTCCTAATATGTCTTCTTGGGCAAGAGAAATACAAGAAAAGTAAACAAATAGGACTACATCAAACTAAAAAGGTTTTGCATAGCAAAGGAAGCCATCAACAAAATAAAAAGACAACCCATTGAATGGGAGAACATGTTCTCCAATGATACATTTGTTAAGGAGTTAATATGCAAAAATTTATAAAGAACTTATAAAAGTTAAAACCAAAATTACAAACAATCCAATTAAGAAATGGGCAAAGGGTCCGAATAAATACTTCTCCAAAGAAGACATACAGATGGCCAATAGGTACGTGAAAAGGTGTCCAATGTCACTAATTATCAAAGAAGTGTAAATTAAAATGAGATATCACCTCACACATGTCAGAATGGCCATCATCAATAAACCAACAAACAACCAAGTCTATTGAGGATGCGAAGAAAAGGGAAACCATGTGCATTGTTGGTTGGAATGCAGATGTGCCAAGCAATATGGAATTACCTCAAAAAATTAAAAATGGAACTACATTTTGACCCAGTGATTCTATTTCTGGGAATTTATTCGAAGATACCTGAAACACAAATTTGAAAGAATAATGTACCCTCATATGCACTGCAGTATTGTTTGCAATAGCCAAGACATGGAAGCAGCCCAGCAGTTCATCAGTAGATGAGTGGATAAAACAGCAGTGATGCATTTACACAATGGAATACTCAGCAGTAAAAAAGAAAGGAAATCTTTCTCTTTGCAAGAGCATGGATGGACCTGGAGAGCATTATGCTAAGTGAAATAAGCCAGTCAGATAAAGACAAATACTGTGTGATTTCACTTATATATGAAATATAATGAACAAAGTGAACTAACAAGCAAGATAGATAGACTTAAAGAGCAGGCTGACAGCTTTGGGAGAATTTGGGGCAGTTGGTGGGGGCGGGGTGTTGAGGACCTGAGCAAGAAAGAAAAAAAAGAAAAGACACATGGATATGGAAAAAAGTGTGGTGATTGTGGAGGGGAGGGTTTTCAGGAGAGGTGGAGGAGTATATACAGGGGGTAAATGGTGATGGAAGGAGACTTGACTTGGGGAGATGAATGTACAACACAGTGTATAGATGATGTGTATGGCACTTTGCACCAGAAACCTGTGCAATTTTGTTAATAAAGAAACAAAAACGTAACTGGCCATAGGTAAGAACTCAGGCTTTTTATGATCTTGTAATTCTCTTTGAATTATGAAAGATAGAGGTCATCATATTTAAAATGGCTTTTGAAAACCTGAATTTGCTATGCTTTACTATTTTTATTCTAAAATATTCACTTAATTTTGATTCATTTTAAATAAAAGTATAAATGATACATATAAGTAGCATTTCCTACTTATATGTATGTACTACATACATATAAGTATCAAAATCCGAGTATATATGTACATACATATATGTATCTCTTTTTCTTTCACTACATGTATGTAGTTGTATATGTGCATATATATATAATATTTGTATATATATGTATATAAAATTTCAGCAATAATTAATGACATGGATTTTTTTTCCTCCATGGAAACTTTCTACAACATACTTCATTCCTTATTTTCTTATCTTTCTGTGATCGCTTAAGGCTTTTTTTAATCAGTTAGCTATAGCACTTAACATATACATAGGCCTGTAATTCCTTTTTCAGGTGACAACTCTGCTTCTGTAAGCCCTTGGATGACAGGGACCATTTTCTGTTTACTTTTGTATCTCTGGGGTATAGGCTAGTGCCTGGAACTTCATTAGTGATTAATATATGTTTTTGAACAACAAAAAAAATTAGTTTATTTTGACTATGTATGTTATAGGCATTGCTGGGGTCTTAATTTTTTTCAAGTAATTTATAGAAAGGGGTGTTATAACTTACTAATTTTATTTTAAGAGCATTGAAGGGTCACTGTAAATGTTAAAATAATAAACATAGTCTATAGAAATTGCTGACTAACCTAGAATGTGAACACGTTGTTTTTTGTCTAGCCCATTTCTTTCTAACCCTGGCTTTATGATAAAGAGTATAAAACCAGAAGGCTGGGAGGAAGTGTGAGTGGTTACAGAATATACTGCATTTGTCATTAAGCAGCTTGAGACCTAAAATAGATCAGATGCAATTCTCTTCTCAAATACTGCCTGGGAAGGCAGTTCTACAGCTTTACTTGACCCCAGATCCTGTAATTTTGTGTCACTGAGAAAATGTTTCTGAATACACAATCTGGATCTTCCAATTTAGAGCTTAAGCTCTGTAGGTCAGGCCAAATGTTCTACGGAAGTATAGAAACTCTTTAGTGTCTTTGTATTAATTAAGAAAGGCTAGCTCATCCTCACTCAACAACAACCCTTAAGTTTCAGTGGCTTAAAATCCCAAACGTTTATTTCTATGTCTCACTACACGCCTGTCGTGGGGCCGCTTCGCGAGCCCTGCCTGACCGAGGGGCGGCCGCCATCTGGAACGTTGCCGTGGCAAAGGGTAAAGACAGGTGGTGGTAAAATTTGCACTAAGTCTTAAAACTGTCACATGCAAGTCACATATGTCCCTTTTTTGTTTCATTTTCCAAAGCAAGTCATATAGCCACACCTAACTTCAGTGCAGGAAAGTGCATTCATGCATACCATGTGCTCAAAATGAGATAAAATCAATGTTTGTGAGCAGCTTTCCTGACTACCACAGCTTCTCATAACAGTTTTCCAGACTAGCATAAAATGTATTTAGAACAAACTATATATTTTTTTGTCTGACCAGTCACAATGGCTAATGTTAAGAACAAAGATTTTTCTAGGGTATTTGATTCTTTTTAGCCTTGAATGTTCTAAAGCATTATGATGTAATAAAATCACAGTTTTTCTACTTTCTCAACTTTAGCATCAAATTCCACTCCATTTCGAGGATTGAATATGGGAATATGGGGGGATGTTGGGCAGGGCAGGGGAGAGCAATGGGGGAAAAAGGGAGACAAATGCAATTGAATAACAATAAAAAAGAATTCCACTCCATTTCAAACAGCCATGAATGTTGGCCCTGCAATGACCTTCCAATTAACTCTAATCTTCTGTTATTTATTCATCAAGTGTATGCTGAGTGCCCAACACTAGATGTGCAATAGTGAACAAAGTAAACCGCCCTCACAGAAATGTCGTTTTGGTGTTCTAGAGTTTCACCATAAGGCGTCTAAGTGTAGATCTCTTTTTATTTGTTCTGTTGGGATTTATTGGACTTATTAAATTTGTGGATTCATGTATTTTGATCATTTCTCAGCCATAATCTCAATATTGGTACTTTGTTATCTTTATGTTCAGTGATATTTGAATGTGAGTTGCTTATTTTTCTTTGATGTGCATATATGCCCTCATATTAAAAGATGCTCAACTTCACTAGCTATTAGAGAAATGAGAGTCAAAACTACAATGAGATACCACCTCATTCCTTTACAATGGCTATTCTCAACAAGGCAACTAATAACAAGTGTTGAAGAGGTTGTGGAGAGAAAGGAACCCTCATTTGCTGGTGGTGGGTACGTGAACTGGTCAACCTCTATGGAAAACAGTATGGAGGTTCCTCAAAAAATTAGGAATAGAGTTACCAAATGACCCAAGAACCCCTCTTCTGGGTATCTACCCAAGAAATTTGAAGGCATCTATTTGCAAAGATATGTGCACACCTATGTTTATTGCAGCATTATTCATGGTGGCTAAGACACAGAAACAACTGAACTGTCCTTTGATAGATTATTGTATAAAGAAGATATGTTACATGAACACAATGCAATATTACTCTGCCATAAGAAAAGATGAAATACTACCATTTGGGACAATATAGATGGTTCTTCAGAATCATGCTAAGCAAAATAAGTCAAACATAAAAAGTTAAGAACCATAGGATTTATCCCATATGTGGGATATATAACTGAAAATAACAAATGAACAAACAAAACAAAAACTCATAGCCACAGACAACAGTACACTGGTTATAAGAGCGAAGGGGGCGTTAGGAGTAGTGAGGGGTAAAGGAGATCAAATATGTGGTGATGGAAGATAATTTGACTCCGGTGGTGGGCACACAATGTAATATGCAGATCATGGTATTATAGAAATGTTCACTTGAAACCTATATAAACTTATTTACCAATGTCACTCCTATAAATGTAATTAAAAATGTTGACTTCAATGTATTAATCTATGAAAATAATCCCCCTCCAAATGTTCACAACATGATTCCTGGAACCTGTGAATATGTTACCTTACATGACAAAAGGGACATAAATATATGATTGAATTAATGATTGAGAATGAGAACCCCTGGATTATTTGGATAGGCTCAAAGTAATCTCAAGGACTCTTAAAAGATGGAAGGTGGGGGGAAGAGTCAGAGAGAGATTTGAAGATATTACAGTACTGGTTTTGAAAATGGATGAAGGAACCATGAGCAAAGGAATTCAGATAGGCTCTAGAAGTTGGACAAGGCAAGAGAACAGGTTCTTCCCTAGGATTCAGAAGAAAAGCAGCCCTCCTGAGTCCTTGATTTTAGCCCAGTGAGACACCTTTTGGACTTCTGAGTGCTGGAGCTATAGGATAGCTTCTGACCAATGAAGAATAAATTTATTGTTTTAAGCCATTCAGTTTGTAGTCATTTGCCACTGCAGCAATAGAAAACTAATTCAGTAGCCTAAGAGTTTGCCTTCATATATTACCACCAGAAATCCTGCCCTCTACTCTTACCGCTCTGCCCAACCTACTCTCTCAAAGATCTCCGTAATCTACCTGTCAATCACCAGTGACTTCTTTGAGATTGTGTCAAATATGAGATTTTATTGTCTTTAGGGGAAGCTTTCCTTTGCAGTCCAAGCTATTCAGACTTTGAACTTTGATATTTAAAATTATTACTCAGTATATTAAAGTTACAAATGAAATAAACTCAACAACAACAAAGAAAACAATAGTTCTTTTAGTTCTCAGGTTCACCTTACAAACCTTATTCTGTTTATAAGTTCAGCAAATTTCCACTATCAATTTTCAAGGGGCATTTGATTAGTATTTGGCAATAGTTACAAAATTAATTAAAGTCACTTAAATATTTCAATCTTTATAAATTTAATATATTTAATTTGCCTCATTAACACTAAAATGATTTATTTTAATAAACAAAATCTTCCAGGCTTTTAATTAACTCTTATGACTATAAAAACCCTAATAAACTTATTAATATAGTGAAATTTAATTTATCTTAATAGTAAGGTGCCAACTAAAATTGCCAGTTTAAGTCAATTACTCAAGTATACCTTAAAAAATCATGTACAACTTAAATATATACAAAATTTTTGTCAGTTATACCTAAGTAAAGCTTAAAAAATAAAATCAGTCAATTATTCAATTATACATTTTAAAGTAGAATTGTAAGCCTAAACTGTTATTTGAATAGGACAAATATTCTTAAATGATACATGTATATGAAATACCAATGTACAAGCAAATATTAATACTAAGGTTTTAACTCTTTTAACATTTATATACTTTTAAATCTTATGCCTTTAGGAACAACTATGTTTTGCCAAACATTTTGAGAGACACCTTCCAACTGGTTGAAATGGCATAATAAAAAGAGATTTTGGCTAAGACACCAACTAGATTCTTGTTATTGGTATTGATGGGATATATGATTGTGATTTAGAGTCCATAACTGAGGTGTTAAAACAACCAACTCTTCCTTAAGCTTATACTTGTTAACCTGAGAGTCAGTTTTGACCTTTTTTTTTCCACCCATGTTGGTATAATCACTCACAAATTCCTTCATATTTAACATGTTTTTGATCTGGGTTCTTATGACTTTTTCTTTCTATAAAAACTCTAATAGTTCTTGCATTAGAAAAAATTCTGTTAAAGCACTTTGGACAATACTGTTGTCTCTTTCTCTCTCTGGGAGATTCTTAATCCACATTAGGATAGCAAAGCCTCTCAGAAATCCTATAGTGAGGACATTATTTTATCATGGTTTAACCCAGCATTTCCAAAATTAAACGAACAAGAGTAATCTTCCCTCTTATATCATTTATTAACACCTAACAGGCTTGGGAAATGCTACCCAAATCTCTGTTGCTTTCCATTCTCACCACCCTCACTTTAACTTGGCCCCTCCTTATCTCCCACCTAGGCTAGTCTCTTCAGTCTTCTAAATAGAATCTCCACTTCTTTTCTCTCTCATTTCAGTTTATCCTTTAGACACTGCCAGGGTGATCTTTCCATAGCACATTTCTACACTTGATCTTAGCCAAAAGCCTGAGAAGCAATCATAACACATTTCTAAATGTGTCTCTGCTCTGCTAAGAAGCAGAGAAATGGAAGGATTGGGGATCTGGAGACTTTAATTCATATCTTGGCTTTGCACTAACTAGCAATGTAATCTTGGAAAATTCATGTTATTTGTGTAGGTCTTTTTTTTCCAGTTGAAGGATCAGCAAGCTGTTTTAGATGGCTCTATAGCTCCTTTCAACCATAAAATTCTATACACCTAGAATTAAATAGATACTTCTCCTTTTG
Organism: Mormoops blainvillei; assembly: GCA_004026545.1. Lineage (NCBI taxonomy): Eukaryota > Metazoa > Chordata > Mammalia > Chiroptera > Mormoopidae > Mormoops > Mormoops blainvillei. The sequence continues at coordinate 110,562 of PVJD01003677.1, read as the reverse complement.
CTTCCCATGTAATTACCTTGGCCCATCTCTTCCCAAATTAATTTCCTATTCTATTTCTCTTAAACGCTACAGTTCAACCAAACTAGACTGTTACTTATTTCCATCTCTGCATATTATGCCATTTTGATGCTTTTTTAACTTCATCTCCCTTATATCATAGATTTATTATGTCTGCTTCTAACATTGATTGTCAATTTTAAGATGCATTTCACTTATTCTCTCCTTCAGGAAGGTCATAACACTTCCTCAATTAGTTGGGATTTCGGTGACTCTTGCTGTACTTTATACCCCCCATTTTAGCACCTGTTGTTCTGCCTTGACTTCTCTTACTGCATGTGTCCCCTTCACCCATTAAGGTGTAAACTAAATTTGTGACTATTATCTTATTCATGGATACTAAACAGAAGTCAGCAACTGGTGCCTTATACATAGTCATTCTCTGTAGGACATCAATTGCCAGCCCTTGAGATACTCGGGTGATCAGTTTATAATATTTAATTGAAGAGGAAATTTTGATTCATTAGAGATGTGCTTGAGTAAAAGCTGACATTGTAATAGAAATACTGAATATACATTTGGAAAAAAGTGTGAAGAGGATTTTGAAAACTATTTTGGATATATATTATTAAATGGTGGGTTTTTATTGTCAACTATACATGAAAACAAAAGTTTGAAAAATTACTTATACGAACTCTTGGGATTTAGGTGCCTCTATTTTTTGTTGTCTGAATGATCTCTTCCTTAGAGGTTTATAGGTCTTTAATTTTCTCCCATAATGATTTAAAAAAGATAGCAAATGAAGTGAATAAATGTCTGTCTATTGATAGGAAAAACAAAGGCTGATGTAATCTTGTCAGTTTGGTTATTTCATTACCTACTAATTTATCTTTGTCTGAGACCTGAGTCCTTCATTTGAACTTCATTTTGTAGGTGTTCCTTAGACATTACATCCCAAATCCCACAATAGTCAAATTAAGCCAGAATGATTATAATTCAGTACATAGATTGTTTGAATTGCTTTTGTAACAAAGCAAAACAAAAACAGCTTCAAGCGGCACTTCCTTGTGTTTCTTGAATCTTATGTACATGTATATGTATTAGATAAATGAAATTCTGCCACTTTAAATTTCTTCTTATAGATTAAACATGAATTCTTTTCCAAGAGCCTTGGAATAGTTCCTGTTAAGGGATGCAGCTATGATTAGAGAAGGGAACAGTGTTGTGCTTGCCATTTGAGTAAGGAGGTCCGTAATGCTGAGCTAGTTAAAGGGGAAGCTTGAAATATACATCAAAGGGAATTTATTCTAAAACCTAAAAATAAAAAAGCCCATTTTATGGAGAAGTGCTAAAAAAAACTGTGGAATGAGAAAAGGAGACATCCTCTGGAAAAAATAGTCCGAAAAGGGAGGGCATAATGTTAGTTGGTGACAAATACCGTCATCCAAGATTTCATATGTATCAAAGGACTATTGTTCACACTGAAGCAAGTGCTAATTTAATAGATTTTCTTGATTTAGTTCTTTGAGAAGCTCTTAGTGTTTACTGATGATTAAAGTGGTGGAATTTAATTTTTAAGTCAGAACAACTATGATCATGGTATCGATTCCACTAGAAGCATCCATCCAGTTTTACTTGTGAATGCATATTTTGCTTCGTTGTGTTATGGTTAGTGTAGCTTGAAGTTTAGCTATCTTGGTTGGTTGAAGTCTACTATTCATGAGACTGAAGTCAAAGTCAGCAATTTATCCTCTCAAATGCCTGTTACATATGCAGAATAACCCTCTATTATGAAACTAGTCAATGCTAGAATTCTAGGTGGCCATTTCACACATACTTGTTACTGATCAAAACATGGCTGGCTAAGAGAAAACCTATTTTTCTTGTTTGGAAAAATAGCTCAAAATACAAGTCACACTGGTAGCAGCTCAATAGCTTCATTTTCATATATAAAATAATAATGCATACCTTAATATGAAAAGCATGTCAAATCATAATACAGCTAATTGCGCAAGGGACAAACACAATTCATTCAAATTAAGGGTTTTTATATAATTATAATAATTATCACTCAGTGTTTTGTTTTCAGCACAATATTCTGGAACAACACATTTGTGTTTATTTGAAAAAATCTGAATCTAGTATATCTGTGAATAGAAAGTACTCAGCAAGATAGACAAAAGCGTGTGTTTGTGGAACCGCATATCACGTGTGCACAAATGATCTTCGACAAGTGGATATGTTGTGCACCTTTAGAGGATTTCGCTCTGCAGGACGTTTTATAAAACTCCCATGTATTTTATAGCATAGAGATCTCTGACCTAAATTACAGTTTGACAGAAGAAAGATGACTCTCATTGTAATTCCAGTTGAGTTTGGGTTGGAGTCTGGGGTTCTTCCATATCTTATGTTTGAAAAATCTTGGAAACTTTGCTTTGGTAGCAACTGTAGCTAAGATCATTCCCTGTCAAATGCATGACTTGCAACTTAGAATTAATTCTGGTAAAAATAATAAATGTTAATATACCATATGTCCCAGTATCATGGCTAAACATCTTCATTATGTAAACATCTTTTATCTACAATGCAAAGGAAACTGATGTTCACAATTGTGCCTATGAGGCATACCAAGATATGAAGAAAGCATTACATTAATATAAGTTAAATTACATTTAATGCAGTTTTGGAGTTAGTGTATTTGATGGCATTTTGTTTGACAATTTATTATTCATGTATGGTATATGAAGTGACTTTCAATTTTCCAAAATAGAGCATATAAAACTTATAAGCAGATTGAATTCAAAAGATATATTTGTATACCAATTTGTTTGGAACTAAAAAAAATATGTTTCTATGAAAACAATGTTATATAGTTTACACAGAAAAGCTTGTGTCTCTGTTATGTCCCAGACAGGACAGGAATAAAGGAAAGGTGATTAATCCTTCCTCAAAAACCTTGCAACATTGGGTGAGTGTGGTAGAGGTAGACGTGGAGGGCTTTGGGAATACAGACAATGGGTATGTAAATTATTTGAGGGGCCAGAAAGGGCAAAGGGCTTTCCTTATAGGGCAATGCCTGAATAATTTTAAAGAATAAATGAATATTAGCGTATTGGTTTTTTGAGAAAGAAGGAGGGCAACCCAGGAAGAGGGACAGCATATGTGAAATCAGGGTGGCTTGAAATGATAGAATATATTCAGGTAACTATTAGTGGCGTGATGTAGGCAGAACATGGCACTGATGGGGAGGCTAGGGGAGCAAATTGGGAATATTGCCTTAGAACCATGGGTAGCTTTTGATGTAGCTTAACAAAGGAGTGAAATCATTAAGTTAATGCTTTGGAAAGACCACTCTGGTAGGTCAATTGAAGGGGTGTCACAAGATACAGGAAAGCCAGGTAATAGGCCACTTCATGTGTCCAGGGGTGAAGTGATGGGGCCAGAGCTACAGAAAGCCTTTTAATTACCCTTATTAAAAAAGGCTTTGGGTTCTTCTGGCATCCTATTCTCTACAGAAGGTCAGACCAATCTCTTGGAACTGGTTAGGAAATAGACACCATACTCCATTTCTGTACTTTGTCATTATCTCTCCTGAATTCTATAGGCTGATCTTTCTCTTTCCTTCAGGAAAAAGAAAGCACACACATACAATCAAGCCAAAATCCTGAAGCTTAAGAAAAAGAAGAATAGATTCTTCCATATATAGCGGGTAGAAATATGAGGGTGGAAGTATGGAGGTCTGCATATTTCTGCTGGGTTCTGCTGGGACCTTACTGATATAACAAAACCACACGATTTATTGGATTGATTAGATACTTTGGAATGAGAGAAAGGGAAAAATTTAGAATAATTCTTGTTTCTAGTTCAGATAATAAATGTGTCATTTATTGAGATAGGGCTCACAAGAAGGATAATAAAATGCTAGGGGAAAAATTAAGTGTAGTTAATGAGTCTTTCGGACATCCGGGGAGATAGCCAAGTAGACTGCTTTACGGCCTCAGGAGAAGCGTGGCTGCTCGTGTTGCCAGGGAGTCATCTGCATAATGAATCTTGGTGAAAATGTATTTCAGAGTAACTCACTGAGAAGACTGATTAAAGAAAATTTGGGAGACTGAGGAAGGAAACATGAGCAACTCTGAAATATAAGAGGACATGCTGAGAAAGAGACTTTCTGAAGGTGGATTCCTTCATTTAAACCAGTGGGCTTACTAACCAACACTAATCCAAATATCTAAAACATGTTGAATTGAAAGGAAAGAATTAAGTTCCTTTTGAAAACATGAGACAGTCTTGTCTCTCTGATAGAAGAAATTGTACAAGCATGATATTGTGCTTACTGGGAACTTACATATATGATTTCTAAACTGCGAAGGAGAATTAAAACATTAAAAAAAAGTCATGAATGAGGTGGAATAAATATGTATAGTCTTTTCAAGGATCATGTTTATTCTACAAGCAGTGTTACCCTATATAGTCAGAACAATTTCAGCTAAACTGTAGATAAACATGCCAAAGAGAAACAGCCAAAGTTCATAGAATTTTATAGAAAAAAAATTCACCCTTCCTTAAAATGTTTTCTTCTAACGATCACAGGATGGCATGAAATATTCTGGTCAGCAATTCTGAAGAAGCCTTTCTGTTCTGGAGGACAGACTTCTTTCTATCAGTTATAGCAGAACAAAGTAATATATAATGAAAATAAACCAAGGGCAACAAAGTTTTTGTTTGCAAGAGTTGGAGTTTGTAGAAATTCTCCTTTTCTGTTTGCTTAAAATCCCTTTTCCTGAGTAAACAAAGTCAAATGGCTGTTCTTTGCAGAGAAGTTTGACTCTACATGAACCAAGAAACGTAACCCTCAGTAAGGTGAGAGCTGGCTGAAGCCCTGTTGCTATAACCCGGGCTTTCTAAAATTCCTCACTTTTAGGCATTTGTAACACCAGGCTAATTTTAGTTGGGAAAAGTATCTTCTAAGAATATTTTGGTGAAATTCAATGTTACAGAATATTTGTCCATTTTCATACATTTCAATATTCATGCTTAAAGTTTGGGTTTCTTTTGTATGGACAAAGTTATTGACTAAATCATTTTACAGAAGTCTAATCATTCATAATTAATAGATATATTGAATGCCAATAAAAACAACTTCTTTTTTTAAAATTTATTTTATTTTTATTGTTTTTCAGTTATAGTTTTACCACTTTTTCCCCACTGCGCTCCCCTCTGCCCTCGCTGCACTCCCACAGTCAGTTCCCCCCTATTGTCCATGCCCATGAGTCCCCTAATTGTGTTCCTTTTCTTTCCCCTTCCCCTTCTTTTCACCACCTTCCATGATTGTAGGCGTGTGTGACTGAACCGTATTCCATGCTGTCAAATGATAGGATTTAGTACTTTAGACAGCATTGCTTGGCACACAATATTCTGTCTGGGAAGCAGACATCCTCCCTTCATGAGATATGACCAGCCCAGGAAAACATTGCTGACATTAGGTTCTATTTTTGCCGATGTTACACAAAACTGCAGGATTTCAAATGTGGCATTGCTCCAGAAATGAATGTTATTTTTCTTAGACAGCAGAAAGTAAGACAATAAAAATGTCAAATCTGGTGTTAGTTGTCATTTTATCAGTTCACACCTTCACCACCACGACATCAACTTTTCAGGTGATTTGTAACTTAAGAATTATGTAGGTCAGATGCATCAGGAGTCAAAGTAGTCCTTCCAGTATTGTTTTGTGTTTTCCAGTTATTCACACATTAATTGTTGGGCACTTGGGGCATATTTTCTTATTGAAAAACTGTATTGTAAATGATGGATACATTTCCAAACCTATTTAACCTGTAATGCAGCTAAAGTTCCCCAAAATATTACATAAAATATAAAATATGGTGACATCACTTTTTAAGCATTTTAAAATGTAAGGAAACATTGAATATGTTAACAGAATTTAGAGAATACTTTTCTGACATTTTCGATATTAACATTGAAACAGATGTGTAAAAGAAATGAAAATGGTTTAAACTTTTTTCCAAATGGTAGTACCTAGGGAAAAGCAGGTTTGACTTGAAGGTGAAGGAGTGAATAGAAATGTTTGAGAAGATTCTGAAAAAGACTTTTGGCATTTTTAAGGAATTTGAAGCTAAAAGGCATCACATCTTTTTTATGTATAACAATTTAAATTTTCACTTTTTATTAATAAAAATATATATCATGATCACTTCTATGCACGTGAACCATGACTAGGTTAAAAATCTTATTAATTTTTTCAGTGGGAAGAAGTGAATTCATAAATAAAATAAATCCACAAAACTTTAATTCAGAAACCAACAACATTTAATTACTATACAGTAATTAAAACAAAATTTCTCCATTAATTTTTACTTCTTTCTGTGTTAAACTCATGGGCTTCTTTCCCTCAGTAGGTTGGCTCGTACTGTCTCTCCTTATCTTGTAGCCCCCTTCCCTATCCTTTCTCTTTCTTCCCTTCATCTGTTTTCCAGAGAGCACATAAGAGATTTATGATTTAACTTTCTTATACTAAATACCCACCTTCATTCTTTTTCTGTGCCCAATAGCTGTGCTCCTACAGTATTTTTAATTTCCTACTTGTACTTTTATTTTTTTGTAAACATAAATAACATTTCTTTTTTCTTCATTTCAATCATTTTATTTGTTTATTTATTTATTCAATTATAATTGTCCTAATTTTTCCCCTGTTGCTCTCCTCTGACCTCACCCCCTGTTCCCTTAGTCAGTCCCCACCCTGTTTCCATTACCATGGGTCCTTTATACATGTTCCTTGATTAGACCCTAAATAACATTTCTTAACTCCATGTTTTATAACTACTTGCACCCTTCAGCTCCCTTTCTTTCATTTTCTAAGTTCTATTATCCATTCTCCTACACTGTGGAAAAGGTGATAATTGTCATCCAATAGCCATTCCTCCCTCCACCTTAGTAACAGAATCTCTGTTTTAGCTGGACAAATGACTGCCCAAAATAGGAACTACTTTTCCCATTCTTCCAGTGAGTAGGTGTGGCCCTGTGGTTGGCCAATAGAATGTAGGTGGAAGTGTCAACTGTGACTTTCAGGAAGGAGAGGCCACATTTTCCCCCAGATCTTCTTTTCCTGAAATCTGGAATGTGCATGGTACATCTAGTGCTTGAGCAGTCATTATGGGACCTATCCTGATGTGTAAGTCCCGTGTTGGTGGAAGGAGCCTGGGTCTCTCCTGATGGGTGGTGTCCTACCAGCCTTGGACTGCTTATAGACTCTCTTCTCATGAAAGCTTATGTCATAGGTAAGATATTATTGCTTTGGGTGCCTCTTAGCTGAACCCAATCTAACACAATAATAGTTACATTCTGTTTTGTATCCAAAATTAGATGTTTTATGATTAGCCTATAGCTTGATTCAAAAAGCTGAGAGCCATAAATTGTATTTATATATTATACTTGCGTAAATATTGTTCAGTACAAAGGCAAGAAGTTCTAATTTTTATATGTCTGAAAAATTAGCCTATATATTTTTTCCTCAACTTGCCACCCAACTCCCCGAAACATGATCGTTTCTTTAAAAAATAGTTCCCTGTGGAGAGCTCCTTCCCAGGGCCCTGTATCTTCCTGTTCCAGTTTTGGACTTGATGTTTTCTAGGTTTGTTGTACAGTAGTTGTACTGAACAGTGCTTTCAAGGAAAGTGTATCAAAAAGTCCAAGTGTGAAAATGACACCTGCCATTGTTCATTTAACAGGTTAGTTGTGAAGAAGAAACTTGTATCTATAAAATGCTTGCATGGGCAACCTCCCCGTTACTTTCCTTTGAACATTATCCAACATTCCTGTTTTTCATATCGTTTCTAGTTCCTCAAACAGTGTCAGGTTAAGGTCAATTCATAGGTTTTCATTTCGGTTTCTTTCTATCTTAGATTCATGTTCTGCTGCTTTTCTTTGCAGGTTTTTCTTTTTTACTTTCTCAGCATTTCTGAGAGTCAATAGAGTGAATTGACTAAGTGCATGGTCCTTACAGTCAGATAACCTGAGTGTTATTCTAACATGATCACTGTTTGGCTGCATAATTTTAAACAAGTTAATAATTACTTATCCTCTCTCCAAGCCTTAATTTCCTCATTTGTAAAATTATGATAATGATAGCAACAACGTCATAGGTTTGTTGTAGAACTAAGTGAGTTAATCCATGCTTAGGGCTTACCATAGTGCCTGGAACATAGAAAACACCCAATGTTACTTACAGCTAATACTACTACCAGCAGCATTAGAGAGTGAACCAGCCAAAGCCACACATACAACAGCCTAGTTCCAACAAGACTGCAGAGCCTGAATTTTCAAGGACCACGCAGTGCTGTTTTATGTGGAATGATTTGTATTGGTATGAATGCTTCTGTTGGGGAACCAGCCACCATCTAGAACAGTGGTTTGCAGGTATGTGTGTGTATGACACGTGGGAGATGGGGGCTTAATGTGAGGTTGGGAGCAGAAAACCCTAAGCTCTTGAGGAGATTTTTCTAAGTACACATGTCTGAGACCCCTTTTGAGAAAGTTTGATAAACTCTTCACGGTGGGCTGTGCCAGGGATGTGTATTTTGAATGAGCTTCCCTGGTGATCTGATGTCCTCTCTGGTTGAGAAAACTGATTTGGGGAAGTTGCTACATTTTGCTGAAGTGGAATGAGTCTACTATCAGAATCCTAGGAAATCAGCCAAGAAGAAAGTTAAATAAAAAGAAAAAAATGTTCCTAGACTCAGTATGCCTTGTGAAAACATAACAATCAACACACTTTTTTTCAAATTTTTACTGCTGTGACTCATATTTCTACATTCAAAACATACTCCAGAAGCCACAACAATCTCTCTTTTTTAAATTCACCTAGTTTCTATTCAGCTAGTTTTTCCCTTTGATAAGTGCTTTATTTAACTCTTACAGTCACAGAGCTACAGCTATCTCCAAAATGCTCACTGTCATAAACTACTTTTATATACATAATTCAATGACAATCAAAGACAAGGGAAAAGAAAAGAAAAGAAAAGAAAAGAAAAGATCATTAGGGATTTTTTTGGTGCTTCAGCAAGACTGTGTCACATTGTTCTTTTATCCTAAACTGCAATCACTAAGTCATGCTGTGTATTAAATCTATAGATTTTAAATAAGATTCTTCTTTTATTTTAACATAAGGAGTTAAGAAGCAAATAATTTTAGTATGATAGAAGTAAAAAAAGGGAATGCATATTAAATAGCTAACGCTTATATAGGATTTTCTCTGTATTGGGGACTAAGTGCTTTATATGTATGAACTATTTAACACTTACAGAAACCCCGTGAAGGAGGTCTAGGTATTACATTGCCACTTTTACATGAGGAAGTAGAAAGAGGTTAACGTGCCCAAGTTGCCCAACAGAGCTGGGGTTTGAAGCCGGAGGAGCCTGGCTGCAGAACCTGTGCGTGTAAGCATACTGCCTTTCCTGGAACCGAAGGGGAGAGGAACATGGAAAAGGAAGCCTGTGACAAATACCTAAAAGATACCATGTGAGGAACATAAAAGAAATTGAATAATTTTTTCTCTATTATTTTAAATATGCTTTTGCCTTTTTTTAGAGGGTTATAATTACCTTAATTTTAGTTCTTCATGTTAAATGTCTCACATAGGACACTGGAGCTCCCTACTCTGATTCATCATTATATCATCCAGGGGCACTTCTTTCTGCCTTCCCTCCACCTCAAGAACTATAAGGCTATCCCTGGTTGGTGTGGTTCAGTGGGTCAAGCACCAGCTTGCGAACCGAAGGGTTGCTGGTTTGATTCCTGGTCAGGGCACATGTCTGGGTTGCTGGCTGGGTGCCCATTTGGGGGCGTGCAAGATGCAATTGATCCATGTTTCTCTCCCACATTGATGTTTCTCTCTCCCTTCCTTCTATCTCTCTAAAAAGTAAGTAAAATATTTAAAAAAAAGAAGTATAAGGCTATCTGGTAGGATATATATGCATATAGATGCTTGTGTTATTTTAATGCTTCTCAAATTTTAATTTCCATCAGAATTACCTGATAGACTCATTAAAATAAAAATTCGGAGTATCTATTTAGCAGCTTGGAGTGAAACTGGACAATTTGCATTTCCTGTCACCTTTCCTTTATTGAGACATAACTGACAAATAAAGCTGCAATATGTTTAAAGCATGCAACACAGTGATTTGATATACGCATGCACTGTGAAATGATTCCCACAGTCAGGTTAATAAACACATCTATCACCTCACAGTTACTTTTTTGTTGTTGTTGTGAGAACACTTAACATCTATTCTCTGAGCAAATTTCAAGTATATAATATATATTACAGTATTATTAACTATAATCACCATGTTGAACAATCGATTCCAAAACTTATTCACTGTATAACTGAAAATTTGTACTTCTGACCCACATTTCTCCATTTCCCCCAGTTTCTAGCAACCACACAACCATTATTCTACCCTTTGTTTTATGAGTTTGACTTTTTTTAAAAGATTACACAAATAAGTGATATCATACAGTATTTGTCTTTCTCTGGCTTATTTTACTTAGCATAATGCCCATCAGTTTCATCCATGTTGTCAGAAAGGCAGGATTTCCTTGTTTTCTATGATGGAATAATATTCCATTGCATATATGCCATATTTATTTTTCTTTATCTATTCATCCACTGACAGACACTTAGGCTATTTCCATATCTTGCTGCAATGAACCTGCTGACCCTTGATCTTGGACTTCTAGCATCCAGAATTGTGAGAAAGTAAATTTCTGTTGTTTAAGCTACCCACTTTGTGGCATTTTATTAAGGCAGCCCTAGCAAACTAATACAATCTACAACGCTTGATAAATGTTTTCAGAAAATAAAAACAAAAGCAAAAAGGTCACCTGCAAAAAAATGAGAATCGGGCTGACCTTGGACTTCTTATCAGCAATACTGGGTGCTAGAAGACAATGAAGCAATATCTTAAAATTTTTGAGGGAAAAATAATTTTTAATCTAGAATTCTGTACTCAGATTAATTATCAATCAAATGCGATGGCAGAATAAATATACTATTAAACATGCAAGAGCTCAGAATGTTTTTCCTCCCATACATCCATAAGTTATGGAACTTATTTAAAGATATATTTTATTTTTAAAAAAGATGTAATCCCTAAAAAGGAGGAGATCAGCTTCAGAAAAAATAGACCAACACAGAAGAGGGATGAAGGGAGGGCACCAGCAGAGGCGTGGACAGGGTCAAAGTTTAGGTGTTAGTACCCAGATGTCCAGGCGCTGATTCTGTAGTGCAGAAAAAAAACCCCTTAGTTCTACTAACATAGGCTGCCAGTTTTGGAAAATAAAAATATATTACATGAAATATTTTGGGCATAGTTTTACAAAAAAATTACTCATTTCTCAGAAATTCAGATTTAACTGGGAGTCCTGCATTGTAACTGTCAACTCTAAACTAGTCTGAAGACATTTAGTTGCTGTGTTCTTACCACTTTGCACAGTGTTTAGCTTGTAAGAGGCACTCGTTCGGTTGTTAATGAAGTGTCATTCAGAAAGCTTCTGCACCATAGGGATGATGAAAAAGTAGTCAAACAAACAAACAAACAAATACAACCAATTAAGAAATTGGAAGGGACTCTTGAGGGGCTCAGAGCATCTAGCTGTTTCACCACTTCTGCATAATTTCAGAGACAGAGCATGTATAGACACATCTCATAAAGTTCGCATTAGTTTGTTCATGAACCTTTACTTCATCAGCAAGCCCTTTAGCATGCCCAGAGTCCATAATATATTGTAGTCATTATTTGTTCTAAATCTAGCATTTAACTTTGCAACATATACTTTTATTTTTGGAATTTTTGTTTAATGTAAGATTTCTTGTATTGATTAGTTCTTTCAAAATATTGTAAAAGCATTTGGGCTGTGATACATGGATTTAGAAGTTCTGCATAAAATACTCTTTTACTAAAAAAAATCATAGAAACAAAATCTATTGATTAGTAGGGGCTAATTTTGGTAGGCTATTTGAAATAATTATAGTTCTACATTTTAAAGATATATATTGCAACAGAAACCATATTGTGTTTATCATTCAGAAAAAACTTCTTGGCTTTTTTCTTATTTTGAAGATGTGGTAGAGTGATGTTAAAATTCACAGCTTATCAGTGTGAAAGAAGATTAAAAACAGGAATTTCAAAACAAAGCTTTATATTTCTAAAAATATAAGAAGTGCTTCTATATGAATTTTTCAGTTTGTTTTTTTCTGGGGGAAAAATACATTTGATCTTCATTTGATTGACTGCAAGACAAAAGTCAAGTTGCTCTAATTTAAACTGACTTGCTTTTATCATACAGTGTCATCTATTATTTTCAGCAGAGATAGAAGAAATTGAGTGAGAAAATTGAAAATCATTTTAATGCTCCCCAAAGAAATTGTAACATGAGCTGGAACATATGGGTAATTTGTGAGGTAAAGACAGCTATGGAGTGTGACTATCTTCAATGTAGTTTTTGTGGCTGAAGTTTTCTAAACCAAGAAAAGCTTCCTTTTATTTTTTAGATGAAACTGATCAGACCTCTTCAAGCTACCTGTTTCATTTTTTTAAAGTATATTTTATTGACTATGCTATTACAGTTGTCCCAATTTTCCCCCCATTGCCCCCCTCTGACCAGTACCCCCCTTCCCTCCAGCAATCCACCACCCCTTAGTTCTTGTCCATGGGTCGTGCATGTAAGTTCTTTGGCTTTTCCATTTCCTATGCTAATCTTAACACCCCCCCGTCTATTTTGTACCTACCAATTAAACTTATTCCCTGTATTATTTCTCCCATTCTCCCCCTTCCCTATCCCTGCCGATAACACTCCAAATGATCTCCATCTCTATGATTCTGTTCCCGTTCTACTTGTTAGCTTAGCTTCTTTTTGTTTTTGTTTTTTAGATTCAGTTGTTGATAGTTGTGAGTTTGTTGTCATTTTAAAAAAGATTTATTTATTTTTAGAGAGAGGGGAAGGGAGAGAGAAAAAGAGGGGGAGAAGCATTAATGTGTGATTGCCTCTCACATGCCCCCTACCTGGGGACCCGACCTGCAGCCCAGGCATATTCCCTGACTTGGAATTGAACCGGTGATCCTTTGATTTGCAGGCCGGGACTCAGTCTACTGAGCTGCACCAGCCAGGGCAGTTTGTTCTCATTTTAATATTCATATTTTTGATCTTCTTTTTCTTAAATAAGTCCCTTTAACATTTCATATAATAAGAGTTTGGCAATGATGAACTCCTTTAACTTTACCTTGTCTGGAAAGAACTTTATCTGCCCTTCCTTTCTAAATGATAGCTTTGTTGGATAGAGTAATCTAGGTTGTAGGTCCTTGCTTTTCATTACTTTGAATACTTGTAGCCTGCAAAGTTTCTTTTGATAAATCAGCTGATAGTCTTATGGAAACTCCTTTGTAGGTTAGTCTCTACTCTTCTCTTGCTGCTTTTAAGATTTTCTCTTTATCTTTAACATTTGGCATTTTAATTATGATGTGTCTTGGTGTGCTCCTCTTTGGGTCCAACTTGTTTGGGACTCTCTGTGCTTCCTGGACTTGTATTCTATTTTCTTCACCAAATTAGGGAAGTTTTCTTTCAGTATTTTTTGAAATAAGTTTTCAAGTTCTCGTTCTTCCTCTTTTCCTGCTGGCATCCCTGTGACTTGCATGCTGAACTTCTGGAGATGTCCCTGAGTCTTCTTATTCTCTCCTCATTCTTTTTTTTTTTTGTTGAATTCTTATTTCTTCATTCTATTCTGGTCGACTGTTTATTTCTTTCTTATCTTCCAAATTGCTGATTGGAATCCCGGCTTCCTTCCCTTCACTATTGGTTCCCTGTGGATTTTTCTTTATTTCAGTTAGTGTAGCCTTCATTTCTTCCCCTATGCTTTTGCCATACTCGGTGAGTCCCCTGAGCATTCTTATCACCAGTGTTTTGAACTCTTTATTGATAGGTTGGCTATCTCTGTTTCATTTGGTTCTTTTCCTAGGGTTTTGTTCTGTCCTTTCATTTGGGCCATATTTCTTTGTATCCTCAACTTGGCAGCCTCCTTGTGTTTGTTTCTGTGTATTAGGCAGAGCTGCTTTGACTCCCTGTCTTAGCATACCTCTTAAGTTGTATGGGACAGAGCCTTAGGTGTTCTCCAGGGCAGGGCAACCCTGCTTCACTGCTTTGTGGTTCTGTATGTGAGGGAGGGATCAGAAAAGGGACAATATCACTTCCTGGCTGTTGGGGGCTTATTCAGCACTTGCTCCGCTTCCAGTCATTTCACCCACTTCTCCTATGAGACAGGTGTCCTTCTAGCTATTGCAGTGGCGTTGGTTCCCAGAGTGGGTGGCTTTGCATACAGTCTAGGACTGTGTGGGTCCTTTAAATGGACTCTCCTGAGAGATTGGCAGTTTGTTCCACTGTTCAACCCCCACTGCTTTTTATAGCCAGAAGTTATAAGGTGTTATTTCCTGGTCCTGAAATCCTGGGCTGCATGGTCTGGCTTGGGGCTGGGATTGCTCACTCCTCAGGTATCCTTCCTGATTTTTATCTACCACCTGTGAATGTGGCAGATGATTCCACAGGCTACCGCCACCACCCTACCGCCACAGCCTCACTGCCTCCACAATGTGTCGTCTCCACTTCGGCTCCCCATCTCTGCCCCTCCTACCCATCTAAATGAATATGGTTTCTTTAAATTCTTGGTTGTTGGACTTCCATACAGTTTGATTTTCTGGCATTTCGGGGTATTTTTTGTTTTGAGGTTAGTTATGATCTTTCTTATGATTATGAAAGGAGGCGGAGCATGTCTGTCTACACCCCCACTTGAGAAATCTGTTTCATTTTTAACTGGAGTATTGAATAAGCATGACTCATGAGGTATTATAAAAATGCAACTTTACTTTTGCTCCTTATTGTTCTTTTAAAATTTATTTAATGGAATATCCTTTTCTTCCCCATGGATGGAGGGCTGGTTGCATTACTTTTTTTGCTCACATTTAGGTAACAGACTGTACTAACTTCACTTTAGGTCAAAACCTTTCCACCAATGATGAGAACATTAATGTTAAATTTCTCCTCTTCTCCAACAAGGCCCATATATTGAAATAGAGGACAGACTTATCCTTCCCATCTCATTATTACTTCTCCTCCTTTCCCAGCTTGCTAACTCTGTGTGTTTACCCTCCACTGTTAAGGCCCAGAGGGAGAGGGGATTAAGGGAAAAGAGTATAGTCTTAAGTGGTCATGTACTCAGAACAAGCTACATAATTTTCAGAACCCACTGCAGAAATGAAAAGCAGGGTCCCTTGTTCAACAAGCAGGAAAAAGTTATCTTTAAAAGTCCTAAAATATAAAACTTTGTTTTTTCCATAATCTCTCTCTAGAGTTGTCATACTGTTTTTATTTGCTGTTTAATGTCAATCCAAGAAAAAATTAAAATTAGCACAATTTTATTGTTCATTTTTATATTTTGCAATGCCAGTTTTCAAAACAAACACAAGGGCATTTAACTTGTATGCAAGATCCATGAAATGCCAGCTTGTATTTTGCAGCTGGAACATCCATGCACAGAACAGTGGAAATGATGAACAAAACAAACTCAACTGTTTTTATTCTACTTCTTGACACATGTAAATTCCACTAATGCTCTGTCTTGGGTTTACTAATAAGTAAGGGAGTCCTGAAAGGAAATAAACTGTGAGTAGTTCTGTCTTTCCCTTTCCTTTTATGTCATAATTTTTGGTGTAAGTGGTTAGTTAATTCAAAGAAGTAAAATGAGTAAGAAAAAACATGATTAGGGTTCCATGGTCATTTGTGTTTCTTAGAATGCCATTGCCTGCTTTTCATGTTTGAAATAAGTTCTGATTCATATGTAAGGCATGGCCTCTGAGGCCCGTCACCAGGCTCTGCTTAGTTGGTTATACACATAACACATTTGCATTGTGCTCACTTTGAGTTTCACTGAATTTCCACACATTCTGGGCCCAGTGAAATTCTGTGCTCCATGGATCATCATAAATGCTGTATGCAAATGGGGCAGCAAGGAATGACAGACACACATTGTCCCATTGGACTTACAAAACATTAGATGAAAGATATAATTATTAAGAATTTGAATACTCAGAGCATTAAATCAAGCATGGGGCCTTTCTAAGTGCCCGGCCCTATGTAACCACACAGGTTGCATTCCATGGAGCGATCCTGAGTGCCAGGTGTCCTTCACACACAGTCTCTTGCTGCTGAAGCGCTATGGATCTTTCCAGGTGGTTGACTCAACCAGAATTTTAGCTGCGTCTTGGGAGACCCACATCTGGTCTACATTCAGTACTCACATATGGTTTCACTGCAAATGCAGCTATTTTTATATGCAGCAACAGCCCACCTTTACTTTGTCACCAAAGCAGCTCCCAGTTTTCCTAGGGAGACAGTTGATCTTTGTATTCTGAGATGCAAGAAGACACATCTCATAGATGATCTCGCCATAGTACTGCCCCTCTAGGCTTGAAGTGAAGGAACAGAAATCTCTCGATCCTTTCTTAGAAATCTGATAGGTTAGGACTCATAATGCAGGTTAGAATTCATCTTTTTTACAAAGTCCTCTCCCCAGCTCTACTTTTTCAAGCCTTATATTTCCCTATGGGTACAAACCAGTCTTTTGACCTGCAATAGTTTTCAAATGATGTCTTGAGAATCCGTGTATGGTTTTTCTTCAAAAATTATTTTGACCTCTGATACCTACCTTATCTCAGTGCCTCAGCTGACTTCCAAATTAAACATCCTGTTTCATGTAAATTATGATACTGGGTGTAAAGCAGACATAGGCACAGGAATTAGATGTGTTAAATGATTGGTCTTTTGGGGTTTTGTTGAGGCCATACAAAATTTGAATGCCTATGAATCTTCTTCCTTTGTACAGTATGCTGCTAAGCTTTCAATCCATCGTGAAGCTCATTAAAATGGGTTCCCAGACCCAATTGTAATGTGAGGAGATAGGGCACTCCCCACACCAACAATTATTGGACACCAATAGGGATTCCAAGAATTTGACTCAGTTCTGACATTGTCTACCCTGAAATAGCATCAGGTTCCATGGGTTAAGGGTTCACTTTATAACCCCTACCCCGAACAATCATATTCAAATACCATCTGAAAAGCCCAGTCTCTTACCTGTTCTTCTGACTGACTGGCTACAGATCAGAGGTTCCAAGAACCCCAGCAACTCAGAACGTCAATTGTAGGTCTAGGTTGTTACCTGTATTCTTGATCCATTGGCTATAACTCAGAGGTTCCCACAACCCTCTCCTAGTATTCAAATAATTTGCTGAAGTGGCACACAGAACTAGAGACACATGGTACTTAATAGATCACCAACTTCTTGTACAAGTAGACAATTCAGAGATAAGCAGATGGGAGAGACGCATAGGGCAAGGTATATGGGAAGAGGCTCAGGGTTTCCACGCCTTTTCTTGTCATGCTGCTTTCCCCAAATCTGCACCCCTTCGCCCACCTGAAAGATCTTCAATTCCAGCTCTTTTGGGTTTTTATGGAGGCTTTAGCACGTAGTCATGATTGACTAAATCATTAGCTGATGGCAATTGATCCCAACCCCTCTCTCCTCCCCAGAGGTGGGGTGTGGGCCTGAAAGTTTCAACCCTCTAATCTCATGGTTGGCTCCATGGGCAACCAGCTCTTATTCTTAGGAGCTTTCCAAAATTTGCCTTATTAACATATCAAAAGACGCCATTTTTACACATTGGGAAATTATAAGGGTTTTGGGATCTGTTAGCCAGGATCTGTGCACGAAGACCAAGTATATATGAGAAATATATTTTGGTCATCTGAATGACAAAATACATATTTGTTATAAATGACAATCTCACACTCATGAATAGGAACATTGATGAAAAGCAGGGCTTATTATATGTTAGTCTGAAGAATTCAAGTGTTTTCTCCATATGTTGATAACACAGTGCTAATGCTTCACCTAAGACCTAATTATTTGTGGCAATAATTTGCTGTAGGAAAAAAAACAGAGCTCCAGTGTCAGAGAGCTAGGGGTATGACTTCTTTCTACATCTTATTACCTTGTGGAAGTTACTTAATCTGTTAAGCTGTAATTCCTCATTTGTAAACTGGGAAAATAATACTTTCTAGGGCTATTTGAGGATATAATGTATGTGAAAATTCCAGAGGCTCAACCAAAATTACTTGTTTTGATGAACATCACTAATTTAGTGGAGAGTTTTAAGTTTATTTGGTGGAGAAAAAAATGTTATTTAAATAGCCACTGACAGCAACCCATTCTTATAGGAGTTGTATATGTTGCCTTTGGTTTAACAAAAATATTTATGATGGGGCTTTTGTTTATGGAAATATAGGCCTCAAGATATGCACAGAAACTGAGAGGAGTAGAGCTTAAGTGCCCTGTATAATAAAGTAAGGAATTTGGAGTTTAACCCACACATGGCTCTAGTGTCACATCTATCCCTATCTCCTGCCCAAGCAAACATATGTCACTAGGTAGTAGTGAGCAGTATAAATTTTAGGAAGGTGGAAGGGTGTATTATGTCTCAGGTGAATAGCATCTCATTCCCCAAAGCTTGTTAGGTATATCTTTTGTCCATACAGTTGCTCTTTTGCAACCTCCGAGCAGCCTCTACTTCTTGGTTGTAGATTCTTCTTAGCTCTCAATCTTTCTCATAATAACAGGCTTTCCATCTTTTTTTTTCCCTCTTGTTATAGGAGTTTCAGGAATTGCTTAGATTAGAAGTAATAGAAGGGGGTCTGGAAAATGTGCAAAAAGTGCTCAGAACTTCAAGTGCCATACTTTGTATGACTTCAGACAGATGCAGCCCCACCCCCAGGACATATGCCCCAGACTGGGGAGCAGAACATGAGCCAAATTTTAGTCCCCCTACTCACCACATTAACCAAGCACCCTTGTGCAGTGAACAACCTGTATGATCTATGTGGTGGCCCTGGAGAGGAAGGAATAAACTAGCAGGAGGGACTTTTGGGAAAGGTTAGAATCTGCCTAGAGGGCTAGAATAATTTAAAAGACTGGATTGGCTCATGTCCAAATTTAAAGGTATATGCTATGCAACAGTAAATAATTTCAGTTACCCTGGAGCCATCAGTAAACTGTCTAGTAATAAAGTCATGAATTGGTGGTATTTTGAAGAGTGAAGGGATTGAGTATGAGTTCACCTAATTGAATAGAGACCTGAGGTAAAAATATGATTGGTGAGTAGAAGCAGCTGTACTTATTGAGGTGCTTCAGAAGCAGTCTCCAGGCTAACCATCCTTTCACAAATATCCTAGAGGGGTGTGATTTGATTACAGTGGCAGGCAGTTTGGATTCTATTTCTATGAATGGAATCCACCACTGGATTAAGGGATGCATAGAGAATAACGATGACATGCATCAACTCAGACCATATCCCAGTGTGGTATACTCAGTGTGGGGGATGACCCCCACTTAACCTCACTTCCTGCTATTCATCCTATGAGTAATCTCCTCTCCTTAGGTGTGGACTGGATTTACTTAGTAAAAGTTATTCACTTTTAGGAAATGGAATTTAGCAGACTGATTATGTTGTCACTTCTGAGAATAGGTTACAAAAAGACTACGGCCCCTATCTTGAGTGCTTTCCTTTTATTCTATCTTACTTGCTCGAAGGAAAACAACTAGCTGCCATATTGTGAGTGGCTTTATGGAAAGGTCCATGTGGCAAGAAACTGAGGGAGGCCTCTGACCAACAACCAGCAAAGAACTGATCCTGCCAGCAGCTGTGTGAGTGAGCTTATAAGTATATCCTTCCCCAGTCAACCCTTCAGATGAAACCTTGGCAAACATACTGACTACAATCTACAAGAGAACTTGAGGAAAGGGCTCCCAGCTTTACTTCTATATCAGTTATTTATTGCTGTGTAACAAACTACCTCAACACTTAGTAGCTTGAAAAAACAGCAAAATTTATTATCTTATAGTTTCTGTGGGCATGAGATTCAGGTGTGGCTTACATGGGTGGTTCTTGCCTGGAGTGTCTCTTCAGGGTACAGTCAAGATGCTAGTTGGGGCTACCATCACCTCAGAGATTGACTGGAGCTGGAGGATTCACTTCCAAAGTGGCTCAGTGGCAAGTTGATGGTGGTTGGGAGGCCTCAGGTCTTTGACACATGGCCCTCTTTTGACTTCTTGGGTGTTCTCACTCTATAGCATCTGGATTCCTTCAGAATGACTGGCCCAAGTGAGCAAGGTGGAAGCTGAAATGGCTTTTACGACCTAACATCAGAAGTCACATACTGTGACTTTTCCATAATAATTGACCCACAGGCCACCTCTGATATAACGTGAGAGGGGCTATCCAGGGGCATGACTATCAGGATCCAAATGATCTGACTTTGGATTAGTTGTTCAGTGTTGCTTAACTTCAGTTTCCTTGGCTTTGAAATGAGAATATAAATGGTAGCTGTACTATAAGATTGTGAAGATTAAATGTCATATTTCGATATTAGCAATTAGTTACCTATACGTGTGTGTGTAAGTAAAAACTAATGGGCATTTCTAGTATGCAGTCTTGAGTTATAAGAGAACTTATTTGTTTGCTCAATAGATGTTAGCTATTTTTATCATTATTATTACTTTTTATGAGGGTATTATTTCTTATATTGCAGGGCTGGTCCATCTTTCTTAACAGTGTTTCAGGGGAATTCAGTAAATGATTTGTTATGTGATCATCTTACATCTGAAGTTCATTGGGAAGCTATCTAATGGCAGCTCTTGATTAAACTGCATCTAACTCATTACGACCTAATAAAATATTCTGGCTCGTAAGAGTGCCTCATTATATGTCACAGAAATGAAAAGTGTAGCTTCTAATATGAGTGTGCATACTTAATGTCCTGGCAAAGAGCTTTTTGCCGAAAGGGTCAGCAGAATACAGAATGTGCCTGATCTATAATATCTGCAGGTCAGTTTAGACATTATGAGTCTTGTTTAGACTGTGGAGGGATGTGTTATATGTGCTTTCAGTCTAACAAAGGTAAGTAAAACTCTTCAAGAGAATGGGATATAGTTTTAGGAATAATTTAGTCCTAAGAAGCAGAAACTCAATCACAGTTGCTGAAGTGTATGTTCATTTATTTTACGTGTCAGAGAAATCTCACAGATTGCAACTACCAGAAATAGACAGGTCTCATGAGACTGGAAATTTATCAGGCGATTTTTCTTTTCCTCTTACTACATGGTCTTCATCTCTCATCTTGTGGTCTCTGGGGGTAGGTAGCTACTAAGATATTCCATAATAGGACCGCCCCCTTTTGGTAGTTATGCCCTATGTAATCTTCTCTCCTTGAGTGTGGGCTGGACTTACTGACCCACTTTTAAAGCAGGAAGTAATGGGTCCTTCTGCAATTTGGTCTCTGATCTTGCTCAAGTGATTAGACAGTTTTATAGTTTAAACTCTGATTCTGTCTACCTGATGAACTGCATTCTTTGCATTGGTCCATTTCACTATAAAACTCATTTTACTAGTTTAATTTGCAGACTCCAAAGAGAAACTGGGATGTTGGACCCAGCCTTGTGCTGCCCACCTTTGCTAACCATTTCTTACAACTCCAACTGTTGGCCATATGCTATGAATCTACCTGCTGACCATGAGTAAATGGACACCATTGTTTTTATCTCATAACCTCACTTGCTGACCACTAAGTCATCAGACCCCTGAAAACCCAGCTGCCCACAGCATGAATGGTGTAAGTTCATGGCTTTGTTTCCCTAGCAACCCATCCTTTTGACCAGCAGCTCCTCACAACTCTCCCCTTTAAAACTCTTGCCTTATTCTTCCTACCTTGGAGAGTGTCTCCAGTTTGCAAATCATATCAGAAAAAACAAAACAAAACATCTTTTATTCCTCAGAGGAGCCTTGGCGGAACTTTTGTTTGCATTTTTTTTCTCTCTCTCAGAACACCTGTGACGGGGGAAGCAAAATGCCATGTTTTGAGAAGCCATATGGAGATGCCTAGATGGTGTGGTGGAGGACAGAGGTCGTCAGTCCAGTAGCCTGTGAGAAACTCAAGTCCTCACTCTGAAAGCCCGTGAGCAACTAGAACCGCCTATAACCACGTGAACTTGGAAGTGAATATTTCATCCCTAGGTGAGTCATTTGGCCCTGAGGCGGCTGCAGCCCAAGCTGACAGCTTAACTGTAACCTCAGGAGGTAGCCTGAGCCAGAATTTCCTAGATGAGCTGCTTCTGATTCCAGACCAACAGGAAAAAATGGGATAATAAATGTTTGTTATTTTGAGCTGCTAATTTTTGGTATCACTGTTAAGGCACAAAAATAATACAGATTTCGGTGCCTAGAAGTAGTGCGCTACCATGATGAAAACCTGATATGTGGCAGTGGCTTTGGAATGAGAATTAAGCAAAGTGCTAGTGAAATTCTAAGCTGTCTTGAAGAAGCTTTTAAGAGTGTAACTGTGTAGAAACTTTATTTCTTTAATATGACTCTTTCTCCTTTGTTTCCTTTTTGATTCAGACTGGCCTCACATAACACCCTGACTCACCTACCTCCGTCTCTCTTGCACATCCACTCACTTAACCATTGAGTCTTCAGGACAACGAGGTTCTGAGAGGCATCAAATAACCTTAGGAACAAAGCCTGTGGTCTTGTGACTACAGAATCAGAGTTTCAATCAAACGAAAGATCACATCTAGGCCTCACTCGTGTTTCAGCTCCAGGCCCAGAAAAGCAGTGAAATCAGACAAAGCGATGACATCAGGACCAGATGCAATGACTAATGAGCCCCCAGCACCAACCAATTAGTAGAGACCATGACCCTGACCATGACCCTAACTCCCTTAGTCAACATAATTAGTGATTTACCCATATATGACCCATCTCCTGGAAACTATCCAGAACCAGGTCTTTGAGGATGGTCTCACCTGTGTCTCTGGGTGTTGGACACTTCCTAAAAATAAACCCTTTCTTAGCTGTAAGCTCCTGTTCATGCCTTATTAGGCTTTGATACAGATCCCTTTTAAAGGCAAACAGACCCCTTTTGCCTGGTAACAACAGAAGTTTCTTGGTATTTTATAGGGCTGTGGGTGAATACTGGCAGTAACCTAAAGGAAAGGGGGATCATTGTTTTGCAGTGCAAGAAAATTTAGCAACATTGTTGCTTTTAGTTATATTAAAATTAGAAAGCACACTTTATGAACTGGGTGACCTAGCTAAGGAGATTTCCAAGCAAAGTGTTGAGGTAGGAATGTTAAGTAAAAAGGATCCAAGGCTTGACAGTTTTGAAAATTCTGTTTTTCCAGATGGCAACTGGTGCCAAAAATTAATAAATGGCTTTAGATCAAAGATCAAATCCAGGGCACTGCCTGGAGAACAGCGTCTAAAGATGAAGCAAAGGATGTCACTGTCAAAACTTTTGCTAAGATCTCAGAAAGATAAAAGATTATGTCCCAGTGTACTATCCAGTTACACAAAGGGCCCTTTACAGAGAGTAATAGTGTGTTTCACAGATTCTCTCAGTGAAACAATAGGGCTTCTAGGGAGCTTAAGAACATTATGCTTCAGCTGTCTGAGCCAAGGCTCAAAGGAGAGAGGTCCTAATCTCAAGATTTGTGAGTGTGGTTTTTGTCTAATGGAGTGAACCCCAAGATGTTTCACAGGAGACCCACAAAGTTCTTAAATGAGTTACATATGAAGAAACATCACCAGGTTGGACTGAGAAGGACAGAGACAGTATGAAAAGAGCAGAGGTCTTATACTGGAAGACAAGAATTATACTGGAAGGAAGAAGGGTCTGAACTACTAAGCTGTGAACACATGCTACCTTTCATAACAAAAGGGAAGAAGACACAAAGGGAAGAAACAATAACTAAAAAGGTAGAGTTGAGAGTCAGGGAAAATTATTCCCAGCCTTGAAATTCAATCAAGGAACATTCAACATTTGCCCAGTTGGATTTCAGAATTGCCATGGACCAGTGACTCCTTTTTATATCCTTCCTCCCATTTTGACAGAAATGTATATAGGAGTTTTTCAATACCTGTCCATATTGCATGGTGTGCGTCTGTATGCGTAGAGGAGGGACAGATGACTTGCCTCTTTAATTTCACAAGGATATAGATTAACAGGAATTGTATTTGAGGAGCTATACTTCAGGAGCTACACCCGAGAAGCTTTATCAACACCTGGACCTAATTTAGATGACAGGATTCTGGAATTTTAAAAACAAAGTATAATTTATTGATTATGCTATTACAGTTGTCCCTTTTTTTCTCTCCCCTTTATTCCCCTCCACCCTGCACCCCCGCCTCAACATTCCCCTCTCCCCTTAGTTCATGTCCATGGGTCGTACATATAAGTTCTTTGGCTTCTCCATTTCCTATACTATTCTTAACCTCCTCCTGTCTATTTTATACCTACCATTTATGTTTCTTATTTCCTGTACCTTTCCCCCCATTCTCCTCCCGCCCCCTCCCCACTGATAACTCTCCATGTGATCTCTATTTCTGTGATTCTGTTTCTGTTCTACTTGTTTGCTTAGTTTTTTTCTTTCTTTTTAGGTTCAGTTGTTGATAGTTGTGAATTTGTTGTCATTTTACTGTTCATATTTTTGATCATCTTTTTCTTAGATAAGTTCCTTTAACATTTCATATAATAAGGGCTTGGTCATGATGAACTCCTTTAACTTTACTTTATTTGGGAAGCACTTATCTCACATTCCATTCTAAACAATAGCTTTGCTGGATAGAGTAATCTTGGTTGTAGGTTCTTGCCTTTCATGACTTTGAATACTTCTTTCCAGCACCTTCTTACCTGTAAGGTTTCCTTTGAGAAATCAGCTGACAGTCTTATGGGAACTCTTTTGTGGGTTACACTCTCCTTTTCTCTTGCTGCTTTTAAGATTCTATCCTTACCTTTAATCTTGGGTAATTTAATTATAATGTATCTTGATATGTTCCTTCTTGGGTCCAACCTCGTTGGGATGCTGAGCTTCCTGGACTTGCATGTCTATTTCCTTCACCAGATTGGGGAAGTTTTCCTTCATTATTTTTTCAAGTAAGTTTTCAATTTCTTCCTCTTCCTGTTCTCCTTCTGGCACCCCTATGATTTGGATGTTGAAATGGTTAAAGTTGTCCCAGAGTTTCCTAAGCATCTCCTCATTTTTCTGAATTCTTGTTTCTTCATTCTGTTCCAGTTGAATGTTTATTTCTTCCCTCTGTCCCAAATGGTTGATTTGAGTCCAGTTTCCTTTCCCTTCACTGTTGGTTTCCTGTATATTTTTCTTTATTTCATTTTGCATAGCCTCCACTTTTTCCTTTATTTTGTGTCCACACTCAATCATTTTTGTGAGCATCGTGATTACCAGTGCTTTGAACTCTGCATCTGATAGGTTGGTGATCTCCTCGTCACTTAGTTCTTTTTCTGGGCTTCTGATCTTTTCTTTCATTTGGGCCATATTTCTTTGTCTCAGTGCACCTGTTATGTTGTAAGGGATGGAGCCTTAGCTATTCACCAAGGCAGGGCAACCCACTTTGCTGTATGGGGGGGGGCAGAGGGGGAAGAATGCTGCTTGCTGGGATCTTGCCCTGTTTGTAGTCACTTCCCCCACATCTCACAAGTGAATTGTGCCCCTTTAGGTACTGCCCTGGTGCTGATTCCTGGGTGGGTGGGTTTGTGTACATTCTAGAACTCTGTGGGCCTCCGACAGAGTCTCCTGTGAGACTTGCAGCTTCTCCCACTGCTGCAACCCCCACAGGTTTTTACAACCAGAGGTTTTGAGGCTTTATTTCCCTGCACCGGAACCCTGGGTTGCATAGTCTGCCTCATTCCCCAATTATTCCTCCTGGTTTATTCTCACACAAATGTGGGACCACCCCATCAGCCAGCCTCCTCACCTGCCTGGCTACTAGCTGCTACCTTGCCCCATGTGTCCTCTCTGTCCCTCCTACCAGCCTGGATGAATGTTTCTTCTTTAACTCCTTGGTTGTTGGACTTCCATATAGTTCGATTTTCTGGCAGTTCTGGTTGTTTTTTGTTTGTAAATTTGTTATTCTTCTTTTGGCTGTGCAAGGAGGCAGAGTGTATCGACCTACGCCTCTATGTTGGTTGGATGTCTAGGATTCTGGATTTTGAACTGATACTATAATAGAATGAAACCAGGGCTTGGGAAGAGATGAGAGAATTTTGCATGTGAGAAAGATGTGAATCATTGGGAACCATTGGTGTAGGCTGTCGTAGGCAGCCTCTAAGATGGTGTCTAATGATCCTTCCTCCTAGTGTTCACACCCTTGTGTAATCTCTTCCCTTTAAGTATGGATTGAACTCACTTCAATGAATATGCATATAGGCAACAAGGATAGGCTGTCACTTCTGAGGTTAGATTTCAAAAAAACTCCAGATTTCATCTTAGTTGTATGTTCTCTCTTCCTCTTTTTTGAATCCTCACCTGAGGACATGTTTATTGATTTTAGAGGGATGGGAAGGGAGAGAGAGGGAGAAAAACATTGATATCAATCTGCTGCCTCTCATAGGCACCCTGACTGGGGACTGAACCTGCAACCTAGGCATGTGCCCTGACTAGGAATCAAACCTGTGACCTTTATGGTTTATAGGATGGTACTCCACCAACTGAGCCACACTGGCCAGGGCTTTCTCCCTCTCTTGGATTACTGGTACTAGGGGGGGCAAGCTGCCAGAGAGTGAGCAGGCCTGTGGAGAGTTCCTTGTGGTGTTGTAAGGAACCCAGTGCCCTAAGGGCTTCATCCAAGGAGGAACTGAAGCCTGCCAACAGTCGTATGAGTGATCCTGGAAACAGATTCTTTAGGCCCAGGCTGGTCTTGTTATCCTTGGAGTCCCAGATGGCAGCTTGATTGTGTTATGAGAGACCCTGAATCAGGATGACCTAACTAAACCGTTATGATTCCTGTCACTCAGAAACTGTGAAATAATAAGTGTTTGTTGTTTTAAGTCACTGAGTTTTGGGTAATTTGTTATGCAGCAATAAGTAAAACATTCTGCTTTTCTCTTTTGCAGACTGGCTTCTCTGCTGACTCATGCTTCCACACAAGACTTCTTTGCTTGCTGACCATAAGTGACTGACATAGTCTCTCAGTCCCAATTTCAAAGTTTTGGAGAGAGAATCTCATAGGACCTCATTTTGGGTCAGAGGTCCCACCCTTGTTCTTTTTCCTTTATCCAGAAATGGTGGAGCATGAAGTATGTAGAGCTGCTTTCTCCAGGCTGTTGGCGAGTTATGTCTTTATGAAGGCAGTAGAGAGGAATTGATGGGCCTTATAGAATTGGTGCTTTGAGAAAAGATGCCCCAGAACTGTTTTTGCATATGGCAAAGTGAACTGGGTTATTCACAACTGTGAATCCAGGGTCTGTAACATATTAAAAAGACTCAGTAAAAATGCCGTAGAATGCTATAGCATTAACATTGATGCTTTAAAATAGTTACGTATACTAAGTGGAAGTTAATGCTGGTTGCAACTCAGAGCAATTAGTAAAGCTATTTCCACAGTATTTTCACTAGGGTAGTTGAACTACCATACTTTTTTCAGGGTATAACAATACAGGTGATAACTGCTGGAACTGTCTAGAAAGTATATTGAGTGACTCCTTCAGGAAGATGTTCTCGTTCATCAGGAATCATTCAGAGTGTGTCAGGCAGGAACTGGCTCACTCTTGCGATGTAGGAGGACTGCTAGGTATGCCTAAGGGCACTAGGAGTTACAGGTAACGTTTTGTTTCTTGGGTGCTTTAAAGTTGCAAGCTGCAGTGATTTTTTTTTTTAAGACTAGGTCCAACTCAAATTGTATTACTGTGATAAATGACTGTGTTGTTGAAGCCTTATTTTCTTTTCCACTTGATTAGTGTTACCCTATATAGCACAGTGACTTAAATGTTCTGGAGGGGATTGTAAAATATAACCTAAAAATAATAAAAAAATCACCCGCCTATGTATTTTAGCATTAGAGAAATTAAGGTAAAAGAAGACCAGAGTAAAATATTTAGAACAAAGAAGACTAAGGATATCATACTATTAAAATGGTTTTGAATGCAAATATACGTAAGATAATATTCGCTTATTATTGACTAGTTGTATAATTTTGACAAGGAAGCTTGCACAGTGGGAGGCAGGAGTAGGTGAATTTGCATATACGCCTCATGAATTCTGGGACAATAGGCCAGGCACTAGGAGTTCTAGTTCTTTGAGGGCACCCAGGAACCTTATGAGGTGTTTTGGGATCCTTGGATCTTAGGATTTGTCTCCTAGACACTAGATTTATGATTTTAATGATGAAGGAGGAAAAGAGGCTGCTGTAAATGTTGATGGGAGCATTCTGGGGGACAAATAAGTCATTCTGAGGTGGGACAGAGTTGAAGGAATTAGTCACTTTTAGATAGGGGGCATCAACCCCTGGTCCTGTCTCCTGGGAACTTGGTGTTAGTTTTGGCATAGAGAGTTTTGTAAAAGTTAATGAGCAGGGCTACCTTTTAGAACCAATGGGGCTGTAATCATAGAGATCAAATAACATCTATGACTGTCTAGTTGAAAGAAAGGCATCTTTTCTGCTGTTCATTTGAGGCAGATGATACAGCAAGCTCCAAATAAGACAGGTGCCATTAGCTGCTGATTCAGAAAAGGTTTGGCCAAGCCTGAGTTCCCTCGGGTCACACAAAGGGGATGTTGGTAGAAGACTAACCAAGCCCTCAGTGTTTTACTCATGATGGTGGTGTGATCCGATTCCTTCCCAAAAAGCTTCAGTGTCAGTTCCAGCTGGGGGCTGGAGGGGAGGGTGAATGAGTGAACTGAAGTTTAAAACCCCCCAAAACTAAACCACAGACTCTAATAATAGCCCCTCTGGGGGTTGACATGATCTAAAGAAAAAAGAGAGACTGGCCCTATGAAAAATGACTCTATTTACAATCAGGAACTATGGATTCTCATTGAAACCACTAAGATCCTGTTTTAAGATGTGTCCACATGGAAATCGGCCATTATGTTGACTCCCAAATTTGCATATGAAGCAATAATAGGGACAACCAAAACATGGCCTGCCTGTGCATCCAGTGTAAGGTAGGCACTTTTACATGGCTGGGGCACGGTGGCCCTTGACAGCCAATCAGTTGGCATGTCACAGGAGCTCCACAATTTTGTTGAGCAGGGGCAACAAAATTCTCATTTTTTCTCTTGCCATTATTACAAAAGAATTCCAGTATAGGAGGAAATAGTAGAAAGTACGGCTAGTGTGCACGGTCCACATTTCTGTTCTACAGACGCCAGTACACTGAAATGTACCTGTAAGTTAAGATTCTGTACTTCTCACTGCGTTATGCAATAAGATGCTAGATGGATGCCAAGGCAAGCATCTTTGCTAAGACTAGAAAAAAGAACACCCCAGCATAGTTCAGTTATAGCTGTGATTCTTATATTAACATCACCAATAAAGCTTTAAAAAGAAATCCTGATTTTCCATCCCAATTAATACAGAATCAAAGCATCAATATTTATTAAAGATCTCCATGGGATTTCAAAGCAAAGTTAAAATTATTGCATTACAGTCTGAATACTCCTCAGAACTATAAATATGGAATTCAGAAATACATACATAAAGCCACACCTACTAAGTCACATTTCTAACCCTTGAGGTAAAATCAACTTGTCCTGGTAGCTAATAGTTTGGTCTGAGTCAGTCTTTATTCTCCATTCCTTCCTTCTTAAACCTCCTCACCCAAGGGTATATTTATTGATGAGAGAGAGAGAGAGAGAGAAGGAGATATTTGTTGTCTTCTGTATGTACCCCAACTGGGGATCCAACCTGAAACCTGGGCTATGTGCCCTGACTGGGGATCAAACCTACAACCTTTTGGTGTGCAGAACAACGCTCCAACCAACTGAACGACACTTCAGCCAACTGAGCCACCTAGCTAGGGCACTTTCTCTCTTTCCCTCTCTCTCTCACATCTGTCTGCCTGCCTACTTACCTATCTGTCTATCCATCTATCCATTTGTCTATCTGTCTGTCTAATCTGTCTACTATCTATCATCTATCATCATCATCATCTATCAATCTATCATCTATCTATCTATCTATCTATCTATCATCTATCTATCTATCTACATACCCATCTGACTACCTATCTATCTACCTGTTCATCAATCCATCCATCCTTGAAAGGTTGTGGCTGTTCTGTGGAAAATCATAAATAAAGGGTGATCCAGGCATAAGTAATTTAATAGGCAATTATTCATTAAAGACTTTTAGATAGCAAAGAAATATGATTAAATTTACTTTAAAAAGCACCTGGTAGCAGTATCAATAGTGGATTTCATAATGGGAGAGTGAACCAAGTCAAGCTAGAAAGGAGGTTATTTTGCAATAGAGAGGTGAGAAGGAAGAAAGTCTTTAGGATTTTGATGATGAAAATGAATGGGAGACTAATAGGAAAGACAGAGCATTTAAAAAATAATGGTGTTTGCCTGACTGAAAAATTAGAACATCTTGTGAAAAATCTGTCAGAATGAATAATGGGGAGCCCACACTTCTTTCTCAGGGGCAGATTGATTCCCCCCCCCCCCCTCCTGCGCGCTGCACAGCCAGGGCTTCTGCCGGGCGTCCTTTCTTTTTTCAGCCCCCACAATTCAGTTCTTCCCTTGAATTTCCCGGGACTGATCTTGGAGTTGGACACAGTCTTTTGTTTTTTACCAGATAAGAAGGCAAGTACCCAGGCCCTTGATACCTTTAAAGTTTTACTACATATCACTATAGCCTTTTTCACCAACAAGGATCTAGGGCATCATTCTTTGCACTATTTCCACTCAGCCCGATATCAATTTCCATATCAGTTATCTACTACCATAGTATAATGTTGGGTGACGACCACCCAAAACTTGGTGACGAAAGCAATACATTTCTTTAACTCTCAAGGTTGCAGGTGAGCCATGTTGTTCTTTTGGTCTTGGCTGGGGTAACTCGGGTACTGACCTGTCATGGTTGGGGATCACATATTTGGGTGTTGGATGGCCTGTTGTCTGGTCTAGAGAGGACTTATCTGGCACAGCTGGGGCTTTGTTCCATGTCTCAGCCCCCAGCAGGCTAGCCTGTGATGTTCTCAGAGCAAAGGCAGAGAAGTAAAATAACCAGTGGAAATATGTAAGTGCTGTTTCAAACTTCTTCTTGCTAACATCCCAATGGCTAAAGCAAGTCACTAGCATGAGCCCAGAAGCCAGAGTAGGACAGAGCACCCTGCCCAGAGTGGGAGAACACTACAATGTTATAGGGCGATGGTAGGCATATGTATAAGAAAGGACCGAAGAATTAATGCAATCAATCTTCCAGTCTGTTTTCTCATTTCCTCCATTACTTAAATGAAGGGTCTACCTCCACCCTCATTCATACTCAGAGCCCTCACAAAA
Source organism: Mormoops blainvillei (assembly GCA_004026545.1). Classification (NCBI taxonomy): domain Eukaryota; kingdom Metazoa; phylum Chordata; class Mammalia; order Chiroptera; family Mormoopidae; genus Mormoops; species Mormoops blainvillei. The sequence goes on along the minus strand of PVJD01003677.1, from coordinate 79,088 downwards.
ACAGCCCAAATAAAAATTCTGTTAAATTCCTTGTCTATATTCCTAGATTGATGTTTTAGCCCAAAGTTCTAATTCCTTAATAATAACAATAAATTTAATACTACTGTTAAAAATGATTAAATTACTTCTACATAGCAGACATCATTCATGTTACTTTACTGGAATTATGGCATTATTTTGTCTCCATAGCTAATCTCTTAGGGATTGCTAATCTTATGTAATTGTAACAGAGGGGTCTGGTCAGTCCGTTGGGGAGCAGGGAGAAACCCTGATCAGTGTGAGATGCTACCTCCACCCCTGGAGAGGAAAGGGGTCAGAAGAAACCCCAAAGTGTGTATTGAAGTGGCAGCTAGAGAAGGAGCCCACCTTCCTAGAGAAACGAGAGATCCCTGGGAGGGGTTGGGAAGTACTGAAGGCAGCGAGGGATGAAACCGGAGCTGGGGCATGCTTCCATACCCCTGAGGCAACAGTGAATAACTAATGCAGCTCATGACACCACTTGCACAGGGACTGCTTGGGCTGTTGGCGCTGAAAAGGTCACAACACACTTCTAACAAGATGATGCCTCATCCGGGCCAAGACGCTTGTGCCTCTGCACTCGGCTAGAAACTTCCCCCTTTCTGGATCACGGTGGCCAGAGGAGGGGCAGAAATGCTGCGCTGAGAGTGATGGGTGCTCGATTGGATGAACAGTGCATGTGGCAGTCTAGCAAAATGTTTGAGCAGAGGGAAAACAAAACAAAACAAAACAAAACAAAACAAAACAAAACAAAACAAAACAATCCTACTGGCTTCCATGGTGTGTAGGATTTTGGACCGGGACTTTAAAAATGGAGCATGCGTGGAAGCCTGAGCTCGTTCTTTCCCCTTGCAAGCCCAGTCAGGGGTTGGGGGCCAGAGCTTCTTGGGTCAGGGAACGGCGTAAACCACATCACTGGGCTCCAAACCCAGTGCCCCTTCCCCACAGAAAGTGGAGGCAGCATGCTGTGCTGGGCAGCCCTGCTCGACCAGGTGCACGGATGCACTGCTGAGCCGATGGCCTGAGGGACAGAATGCAAGTGCTGGGCCTGTGGACAACAGCTGAAGGAAAGTGGAGCGTACCACGAAAAGGCTATCAGTGCACGCAGACTCCAAAAGATGCCTGGAACCGCACTATGACTAGCAACCCACCAAGCTGCCTGGAAAATCATGCCGCAGCCACTTTTGTATCACAAAGGATGGTATACTTTTAAACGGGAGAACGGATTCCAGGTTCATCTTGAACTGAGCTGGCTCGGAGTAGAGAGGTTATTTGCCTTTAGGTGTTTTAAAGGGCATGGGCTTTGAGGCAGAAGCTTGTTTTTCTTCTCGAAATTGTACAGCCTTTGAATAAACAACCCCTTTCCTTTTTCACCAGTCCTCTGCCTGTGGAGTTTATTGGCGGCAAGCAGCAGAACCCTATGTGGCTGTACAGTAACATAACAACTCAGAAATTGAAGTTGAAGGGATTAAAAATCTTACACCAAATTAACGTTTCAATATTTTTTATTGAAGTTGTGTTTTATTGTACAAAATATAAAGTAGCAAAGATAAGATATAACAGCAATAACCATTCCCCATTTTGCTGAATGAATTCCTTTATTATGTATTTTGAGAGCAGAAATTAAGGAATGAACATTTTAATAACTGAGATGTGGGAAATTAGCTTTATTGATAATATGTACTGACTTTATATGAACAGCACAAGGCTGCACTAATAGACGACATTTATATGGAGCTGAAATCAATAAGATAATCTCAGCTCCATATTTTCTTACGTTAATAAAAATTTTTCTAAATTTATGATGATATACATAACAGGTTGTATAAACAACAGAGCAGAAAGAGAGAATTATAATTAGAAAATTATGAAACTGTTTTCCTCTGTTATCTTGCATGAAGCAAACAAAGTGGGTAAAAGGTGCATTTTATTCACTCACAGAAGCATGTAATATGTAAGCACAAGAAAATGAGCCATTTTATTCCAATAAATTTCAACTCAAAGCATCTGCCAAAATAAGAAGGAAGATTAGAATTCATGTAAAGAGGTCTTAATAGCCCTGCAGTTCCCCAGATTTTCTCCTAGCGTGAGATCATGAAATTTAGCTCAAACGCACAGTGAACACCAATAGAAATTCTCTGAGAATTACCCCGGTAATGATGACATCATTAAGAAGGCCATAAGTGTGCCCCTAAAATGAATGTTCCATGTTATTAAATTTTATCTCTTTTTTGAAAGCCAAATTAATTATTTTTATTTTAACCATTTTTTGAAGGAAATCTAACACAAATGTGTTATTTTTCTGCTTCTTAAACTGAGCATACTAAATATTTTATTCATTTTGTGGTGACTAGGTCTCAGGTTACCATTACGAATAATTTTTGTTTTATATGTTAATACAGCGTTTCCCTCAGGGGCTAGTGAGTTATGTCAGTCTGTTTGATAAATTACCTTAGGTTTTTTAATAAGTTCTGGTGCTTCTCTTGCCTGTATTGTCCCTTCCTTACTCTAGGCTATTTTAATTTGATAATTCCCTGTCTTTTTTACTTTTAATCTATTTTTCCCCTCTAATCTCTATTTCAGTATAAATTAGATAAACACTCAAATTCAGTAGATTAAGTTATATACTAAATTATAATTCAGTAGCCTTTTGCTGAAGAGCCTAAGTCCCACACTTCTGAAGATATAATAATGGGGTTTATTTGTTTATTCAAAATATGTTTTGAATGCCAATACCATATTTCATTGAATATAACATGTCCATTAAATTATAGACCACTGTTACACAGAGTACTAAGAAAGAAAAAAGTTACATAGTATAAGATGCATCCCCAATGTAGAGATGTTAAAATGTGTAAAAATAAAAGTCTTGGAGATGAAATATGATATGTGAGTAAGACAATGTTCTGGGCGATGGGGGTGTATCAGCGATCAAAGTAGACGGTATATCTACTTCGATGGAACTTACATTCTAAAGAGCGGGGGTAATTAAATAATCATGTCAAGTGATCATTAGTGCTCTGAAGGGGAGGCACAGCGAGGCAAGGAGTAGGAGAGTGACCAGTGAGAGAGGGGGTGTTCTCTTCATAAGTGGTTGAGAAATCAGAAAAGACATCTATAATGAGGGGATATTTGAGAGGGAACCAGCGGGAAAGGAGAGAGCGCCGCGAGGAAGAAGACAACTCCAGGGAAGGGGGACAGTGAGAGCGAAGGCCCTGAGACGGGAGCGCGTTTCGGGGCTTGAGGAACAGCAAGGAGACCAGCACGGCTGCGGTGGAAAAAAGGAGAGAGAGGGTCGTAGGAGACGACATCAAAGAGATGGTGAGCCCCATGTCAGGCTTTCTAGACATGGTGATAAGAATTTTGGATTGTGCTCTGTGATAGATAGCAAGCTATGCAAGGATTTTGAGTGGTGATGTTATAGGATCTGATTACATTTTAAGGGAAACATTGCGACTGCTGTGTGGAGAAAGACTACTATGGAACAAGGGAGTGGAAACAGAAAGATCAGTTAAGAGACTGTTTAATTATCCAGATAATGGATGATGGAGCAGTGATGGAGGCGGTGAGAACTGGTCAGATTCTAGACATATTTTGAGGATCAGTTTTACAGAATTTGATGATGGTTTGTTACTGAGGTATGAGAAAAAAAGGAGAGTGAGTCAAAGATGACTAAGGTTTTTGGCACACAGAGGAACAGAACTGACATTTATTGAGACTGAAGAACACTGAGGGAGAGGGAATAGGGCAGAGGCAGAAGAGACTGGTTTTATATGTTAGCTTCGAAATGCTTTAGCTATCAAATGAAGATGTGAAGTAGGTGGTTGGATACAAGGATCTGTACTTCAGGGGAGAGGCCCAGACCAGAGAAGTAAATATGGGAGACAGTAAAAGAGTGAACAAATGTGTCAATTGCTGCTCACAGATTGAAATAAATAAGAACTAAGAACTCACATTGGATTTGTCAATGTAGAATGTGAAAACATATTGGAGTAGGTTGAGGAAAGAATAAGAGGAAAAGAAATGGAGGCAATTCTTTCAAGGGGTTTTGTTGTAAGGGGAGCAGAAAATGGGGGTCATTATTACTCCTTTACATAAGTTTGAAACCTTATGTTTGAAACCTCTAATTACTTTAAATACTATCCAGTTGGAAGAACAGCACCACATATTAGGGCTGTAGGGCATGTTAATTTTCTGTTGTCACATCTCAACACACTTGGTGAAGAAATGAAGTAAGCTGAAGTATACTTTCACTCAAAGCAAAACGATATGCTCTTTATAATTTGCACTTTTTAAAAAATTTAGCATTGAAAATAAAAGGACAAGATTTGCAAACACAGGATCCAAAAGGACCAATCACCTTGTACATGAGAAATCTCCACATTAGTCTAAGTGGAGATATCTGTGTTAACAGGTGCCCAGGTAGATACTACCTTGGGCTTTAGATATCATTGTATGGATCGACACTTCAGATACTGCCTGTCTGAAAGGATGGCTGAGAATTCGGAACAGCTAAACAAGAACTCAGAACAGCTAAAAATATAGGGAGGTTCCTGTATAAAATTCCTGCTAGGAATTCAAGTAGCTGTTGTACTGTGCATCTAGAGTGAGTAGCTGATAACCTTTTAGAAATAAGTATTTGAGGATTGGATAATTGTGCTTCAGTAGTCTGTAACATCCAAAAATTATAAATATAGTCCTAGTAATATGCAGTTCTAGTTTTTGCTGGCTGGATAACCCCCAATCCTGACTTGTTTCTTCAGACTTCAGTCTTCTCAAAGGGTCCCCAGGCGGTGTTTTACAAATGCTTGTGGGTCAGTCACCACTGTCACTGCTCCACTGGGACTAGTGCCAGCCATTTCCTCTGCCCTGGCTGGCCTCGCGCTCTGCTGCATCTCCAACCTGCTTTCCTTTCACGTTTCTTCTGGGAACAGGCAGGTTCAAATAGCTATTTCAAGATAGCTATAATTGCCGCTTTCCTCTAAACTTTAGGCTCCATTGATGAGTCTTTCATCATGCTAGATGCGTTCTTCCCCTGGAATGGTTTCTTTCCCAGGAAACTCTGCAGGGCTCCCAGGCAGTTTACCTTATCCCTCTCCTCACCATTGTCTGCCAGACATGCCGTCTATGTCTGAACTCTAATTTTGGACCAAAGGCATAAGTTCTTTGCCTTTGAATCTTTTCATCCTTCTTGTAAATCAGTGAATGTAAAGATGTACCAAGGGCTGTGACCCAAATCCACGTGCCCGATGGATCCACATCTCATCTGTTTCCAAGCTAACTGGGAACCTTTACAGCACACATGGGTTGGGGAGAAGGGAAGAAATATTGTGGATATAAAGTCTCTGCCTTTTCTCCTCCTTAACCATGCTATATTAGCTCAGATCTTTGGAGAAGCAGAAAGAGAAATGGAGTTCAGATTCTCTGAACTACCATAAAAACCTGTTTTAGGGGCTTAAATTGATGGTGGTTATTACTGGGATTTGGGAAATGTATTATTCGTGTGTGTGTGCGCACACACACGTGTACCTGCTAGTCTGCCTGCTAGTCTGGAAAAAGGTTTTCAGTTGCTTTCTTTCTTTATTGAGCATAAGACATGCCTTAAAAATAAATTCCCTGACTGATCTGGCTCTTGAAACTTTGAGAGCTGAGATGGGTGAGCAATGTGTTGGCGTTTCACTCAGAATTGCTATTAAAGAGCCTGTGTATATAGATGGTGATGATGCTACTGACACATGCTGTTGGCAAAACGAGCGTTTAGTGGCCGCTTTTGTTCCTCCCAGCCGCAGGGGTGAGTCTGAGCTGAGCCGCCCCTGCAGCTCTTCTGGCCCCCGTTTGTGAAGTGGTCAGCTGCTTGCGGGGAGGAAGTCGATGTCTGGGAACCATTTTCTTCGTGCGATGTTAAGCGCTCCTGGTGGACGCTGCTGCCAGAGGGGTGATGAAAACCTGGCAAATTATTGTTTATCTCAAGCGGCTTCTGATGTGCTTTCCTACCGAGGGGAAGTCAAAAAAAGAAAAGGAGGCTGCATCAGGCAGGTGCTGACGCCTTCCTCTCTTTGGTTGTCCCCTGCCGATGGGTCTTGCTTCTGTGGCCAAGGGGACCATGCGGGCAGCACGGTCCATGTGCTCAGAACAGCTGCTCGTAAATCAATAGAGGCGGCAGGCAGGGGAAACACTAACATGTTACCCTATAAAATATTTAAAGGAAGCTGTGAATTTGGTTTTCTTTTGATTAGTTCTCCAGATCTATACTTCAGTAGCTTTGCTAAAGGGTCTGAATCAGCCAGAGGTACCCCCAGAGACCATTTAAGCACTTTGCAGTGTTTACTTAATATTTTAAAGACAAAAAAAAAAAAAGGCACTTTGGAACATTGAGCACTCCAAAAGAACAAAACCTATTTATGGACCCTGAGGGCATTTCACCTTTAAGACAGCAAAGCTGACAAAAAAGTGTAGAAGTCTTTCGTTTTTTATAACACTAGATAAATTATGGGATGAGTCGGCTTCAGTGGGGTCTTTTAACTCCTTGTGTACTGATTTCTGGTGTGGTCATCATGACATACAGATAAAACATGTCCTTTTATTTTGATGCTTTCCATACCTTTTACTTAGAATGTTTTCACAAAAGAAACAACCAAATGTGTTTTTCCAGGATACAGGAATTGAAGTGGAGACAAAAGAAAAGTAATAGATTTGCCCCCTGATTCAGAATCAGAAAACCTGTGTTCTAGTGCTAGCTCTGCTGTTAGGTGGTTGCGGAACCTCAGGAAAATTTGACCACACCAAGTTACTAGTTGTGTGATGGTGAGCTTGTGTTTTTGTATATGTAACATAAGGAGAATTAACAATGCCGACCTTTCTGTGTTATTACGAGAATGAAGAGTACAGATATAGTGCCTAGCACAAAGCTTTGCTCTTTACAAGGACTGATAAGTTTAAATGTTATTAAAACTGAAAAGAAAGCATTTGATTTTGTTTCCATTTTATTTTTGCTCTTCCTTTTAAAATTAATTTATTGAGGCGATATTGGTTAATAAGATTGTATAGGTTTTAGGTGTACATTTCTATGATGCATGATCTGTATGTTGCATTGTATACCCACCATCCCAAGTAAAATCTCCTTCTGTTAGCATATGTTAAACACCCTTTACCCTTTACTATCCCCTTATCCCATTCCCTCTGGTAACCACCATACTGTTGTCTGTGTCAATGAGTTTTTATGTGTTTGTTTTTCTTGCTCGTTCACTTGTTACTTTCAGTTTCATATCCCACACATGAGTAAAATCATATGGTTCTTAACTTTTTCTGTCTGACCTATTTTGCTTAGCATGATATTTTCAAAGTCCATTCATGTTTTCACAAATGGTAGTCTTTCATCTTTTTTGATGGCTGAGTAGTATTTCATTATATACATGTACTACATATTCTTTATCCAATCATCTATTGAAGAACACTTCAGCTGTTTCCATGTCTTGGCCACTGTGAATAATGAATGCTTCAGTGAATGTAGGGGTGCATATATCTTTGTGAATAAGTGCTTTCAAATTTTTGGGGTAGATACCCAGAAAAGGGGTTGCTGGGTTATATGGTAACTCTATTCTGAGTTTTCGGAGGAACCTCTGCTCTGTTTTCCACAGTGGTTATACCAGTTTACATTCCCAACAGCAGTGAATGAGGGTTTGTTTTTCTCCACAACCTCTCCAACACTTGTTATTAGTTGTTTTGTTGATGATAGTCATTCTAATAGGCGAGAGGTGGTATCTCATTGTAGTTTTTCAAAAATATGTAATCTTTATTATCTTTTTTCCATTGAGTAATTGAATCTTGATTGCTATTGGCTTATTCATGTGTGGGGTCAACTCTCAGGCTGCTGACCGTGAGGATCAGCCTTGACCACTGAGTGTGAGCCGCTGTGTAGGTGCTGAGCACACTAAGGGTAACTCGCCATAGCAGGATCTGGTGCCAGCTGAGAGCTCCCTTTGGGTATGCCAATTACAGAGCTAATTGGGTCCTGCTCTGATGTTGTCTAAAGCTGACCACTGGATGTATTGCTGCTGGGGCCTCTTGGGTGCAACTCTGGAGCAGATCAATGTCATATGCTTACTGTGACTGACCCTGGGCAACTGTTAGGAGCTACAAAGTAATCCAGTTTGTGGTGGCCTCTGCTGGCTTGGATGTACGTGGGAAGGACCAAGCTGTGCACCAACACTGGCTTCCACCAGCACCCTGTCTGGGGTCAGGTCAGCAAAAGGCCCAAGGGACCCCAAGATCTGCCTGTTCCTGCCCTTGCCTGCTGACTGCCTGTTAGGCTGAGTTACTGAAAGAGTCTCTGGCGATGTTCGAGTTTCATGAGGAAGGTTTTCAGGTAAGGGCAACTGGTATTTACCGGATCGATACAAGTTGCATCTCGGTGTCGTGCTGGGTCTGAGGCCCCTCAGCAATGTCCCAGTTTATGCCAAGTCTAGCTGCTACCTGCATTGTGCCTACAGACCTCTGTGGTGGGACAGGGTCTCAGGGAGTGGTCAGGGTGAGGCCAGCGGTATTCACCCACATGGAGTACTCTGTAATGGTGGGACATGCAAAGGAAAAATGGCCGTCATCCTAGAGACGCACAGCTCAGTCTGTTCCAGATTCTGTGGGGAATCAAGCTCAACAGGGCAGGGCCACTGGGAAGTGGAAGGGTGGGATCCATGGATCTCCCACGAGACGGAGTGCTGTTTAGGCTTGGGGGAAGGAGGGAAGAGCGGCCTCTACTTCAGAGCTACGCAACCCGGTCACTGATAAACCCTAAATCTTCTCGGACCTCTACACCCCTGCCTAGGTAGCTGACTCAGCAGGGTATAGCTCTGCAGGTTAGGGTGACAGGGAGCTCCAGAGGGTGGGGTTATTGCATTCCCCCAGGTGCTGACCACAGGCGTGGAGTGCTGCCCCCAAGAAAGTTGGAACCTGCAATGTGGGAGAGAGACTCAGCACAGGTATTGTGACCACAAACCCAATGTGTCCTCCTTTGACTCTTGTCTGCTTCACCCTTCCTCTGTCAGAGCTTCGGGTGAGTTGCTGCAAATGAGATTTTGTGCATTGGCCCTTTAAGTGGGCACCTGTGTCTCTTGCAGACTCCTGTTTCTTCCTGCCAGGCAGAATCCCTGGTGATTTTCAAAGCCAGAAGTTATGTGGGTGGCTTTTCTTGACTCTGGTGCTCTGAGCTGGGGAGCCAGGCATGGGGTTCAGACCTCACGCCCCCTAAGGGGAACTTTTGCAACTGAGCTATCCCTCCAGTAGCTCAGCCACTGCCCATGTGGTGAGGCAGACCTTTTCCCTACTCTGCCCTTCTTACCAATTTCATTGTGCCTTCTTCTGTAAATCCTCGATTATAAGACTTCTATTCACCTAGTCTTCTGTTAGTTATTCAGGCTGATCTATATTTAGCTGTAATTCCAGGCTGGTCCTGGAAGAAGGTGAGTGTAGTTTCTGTCTACCCTGCCACCATCCTGGATCTTCCTAGTTGTCTGAGTATTTGATTTTACTCTCTTCTAGCTCGTAGGGTTGCTACCGAGAAGCCTAATGGGCTTCCCTTTATAGGTTACATTCTTCATTTCCTGGCTACCTTGAGAATCTTTTCTCTGTCATTTATTTTTGACAGTTTTAATACAAAATGTGCCTTGGGGAAGGCCTTTTTAGATTGAGATAATTAGGTATTCTGTTTCCTTCTTGGATTTGTTTAGTTAGCTCTTTCCATGGGTTTGAAAAGTTCTTATCAACTCTTTGTTTGAATGTGCTCTCTATCCCCGTCTCCCTCTCTTCTTCTGGTGTGCCTATTATTCTTATATTGCTTTTTTTGATGGAGTCATATAGTTCTCGTAGATTTCTTTCTTCTTTCTTTCTTTCTTTCTTTCTTTCTTTCTTTCTTCCTTTCTTCCTTTCTTCCTTTCTTCCTTTCTTCCTTTCTTCCTTTCTTTCTCTCTACAATGTCACCAAGGACATGTTCTGCCTTTTCCTGTGCTTAAATCTGAAATAAAATCTGTTTTGATGGCTCTGCATGGTACTTCTGATAGATTGATAAGAAGTCTTTCTAGTGTTTTTCCAATAGGTGGCGCTAAATCACAAGGTGTCCCCCCCATGCCCACCCCGCCACCCCGCACTTCTCTGGCTGTTCAGATCTCTGTGTGGTAGTGGAAAATAGTTTTTGTTCCCTGGGAAGGTGGGCACCTCCCCTATGATCCAGTTGCCCTGGTCCCAGGGGACCAACCACATGGGAATACAATGGGCAATGGGGCTCCGAATAGCAAAATCCCAGTGCTGCTTCTGCAACCAGACCCAGTCATCAGTGCAGCTGTGATGTGTGGGGCTGGGGTGAGCTCTGAGAATTTGGCTGCTTCTTCTGTTGCTTTTCCCTCCCAGTAATGGCGACTGAGAGATCTCTTCCGCCTCCCCTCTGTGTCTCCACCCAACCCTGGATTAATTGCAGAGTGTGCCTGTTGCTCAGGGAAAAAGTATTTTTATAGCACAGATTGTGGGTGGCCAGTTTTCCCTGGCTTTGTTTCTCTTTGCCGAACATCTGTGGCTGCACCTCTGTGCTTAGTCTCTGCCCAGGTCACTGTGGTCAGCTACAGCTCACACTGCCCACTCCTGCAGAAATGCTCACTTATCCCTTTGCTCTTCCTGGCTGGAGTGTCAATGGCAACCTGATTCCTCCCCTCTCACAGCTGAGCCCTCAGTTAACTCTGGGCTTTAAGCTCTGATCTGGGCTGTGTCTCTGGCCCAACTCACCTCTTCTTCTTTTCCACCTCCCTGGTTTGCTCCTACCTACCCACTTTTAGATGGTTCATTGTGCAGATCTCTTAGATGTGTTTGTGCATTGAGCAGGGAATCCTTTATTAAATTATAGCTCTTGAAATTTCAAGGGGAGAGACTAAGGAGACCTCTTAGACTGCCTTTTTTCTGATGTCACCTAATTCCATTTTTTTAAAAATTTGTGAAATGGTGACAATAAGATGCATAGCAAAGGGTTATTATTAGTTCTTTAAAAATATATTTTATTGATTATGCTATTACAGGTGTCCCAACTTTTCCTCTTTGCCCCCCTCCACCTGGTACCCTCCTTCCCTCCAGCAATCCCCCTGTCTTAGTTCATATTCATATAAGTTCTTTGGCTTCTCCATTTCCAATACTATTCTTAACCTCCCCCTGTCTATTTTGTATCTACCAGTTATGCGTCTTATTCCCTGTACCTTTTCCCCTATTCTCCCCCTTCTCACTCCCAGCTGATAACCCTTCAAACAGTCTCAACATGTATGATTCTGTTCCTGTTCTGGTTGTTAGCTTAGGTTGTTTTTTTAGATTCAGTTGTTGATAGTTGTGAATTTGTTGCTATTTTAATGTTTATAGTTTTGATCTTCTTCTTTTTTTTAAATATGTCCCTTTAACATTTCATGTAATAATGGTTTGGTGATGGTGAACTCTTTTAGCTTTACCTTGTCTGGGAAAAACTTTATCTGCCCTTCCATTCTAAATGATAGATTTGCTGGATAGAGTAATCTAGGTTGTAGTCCTTGCTTTTCATCACTTTGAATATTTCTTGCCAGTCCATTCTTGCCTGCAGTTTCTTTTGAGAAATCAGCTGACAGTCTTATGGGAACTCTTTTGTAGGTAACTCTCTGCTTTTCTCTTGCTGCTTTTAAGATTATCTCTTTATTTTTAACATTTGGCATTTTAATTATGATGTGTCTTGGCATGGTCCTTTTTGGGCCCATCTTGTTTGGGACTCTCTGTGCTTCCTGGACTTGTATGTCTATTTCCTTCACCAAATTAAGGAAGTTTCCTTTCATCATTTTTTCAAATAAGTATTTAACTTCTTGCTCTTTCTCTTCTTCAGAGATCCCTATGATTCAGATGTTGGTACATTTGGAGAAGTCCCAGAGGCTTCTTATACTATTTTTATTGTTTTAATTCTTTTTTTTTCCTGCTGTTCTGGTTGAATGCTTATTTTTTCCTTTTGTTACAAATCATTGATATGAACCCTGACTTTCTCCCCTTCACTGTTGGTTCCCTGTAGATTTTTCTTTATTTCACTTATTATAACTTTCATTTCTTCCTTTATGTTGTTGCTGTACTCAGTGAGTTCTTTGAGCATCCTGATTACCAGTGTTTTGAACTCTGCATTTGCTAGGTTGTTTATCTCTGTTTTGTTTAGTTATTTTTCTAGGGTTTTCCTCTGTTCTCTCATTTGGGCCATATTTCTTTGCCTCCTCAATTTGGCAGCCTCACTGCGTTTGTTTCTGCGTATTAGGTAAACATACTTTGACTTCCTATCTTAGTAGTGTGGCCTACTTTAGAAAAAACACCTATAAATCATGTGGGGTAGAGCCTTAGGTAATTGCTAGGGTGGGGCAACCACCTTCACTGCTTTGTGGCTCTGTGTAGGGGGAGGGCTCACAGAGGGGAGAGTGCCACTGCCTGGCCTCTGGAGGTTTGCTAGGCACTTGCCTGGTTTCCAGTCATTTCACCCACTCCCTGTTTGTGACTGGCATTCTTCTAGCTGTTGCCCTGTTGCCGAATCCCAGAATGGTGAGTTTGCATATGTTTGGACACTGTGGGGGTTCTTTAAGCTGCCCCAAACCCCACTGATTTTTACATTCAGAAGTTATGGGGATTTCTCTTCCCAGCACTTGACCGCTGGGCTATGTGGTCTGGCCTGGGGCTGAGATTGCTCACTCACAGGGTGTCCTTCCTGATTTTTGTGAATCATATGTGAATGTGGGACTGCCTATCCCGCTTCCACCGCCGCCTCTCTGTGCCACACCACATCTCCTCACTTCTCTGCCCGTCTCTGCATCTCTGCCCCTCCTACCCATCTGGATGAGTGTGACTTCTTTAAATCCTTGGGTATTGAATTTCCATACGATTTGATTTTTCTGATAATTCCAGGTATTATTGGCTCTGAGGTTTAGTTTTAATTTTCACCGTGGTTGTGCGAGGAAGTGAAGTATGTCTACCTACGCCTCCATCTTGACCAGAAGTCTCGGTTATTATGAGTTTTAAATGAATATGACATTTTTGTACTTATATGCTAAATGCCATATAGGCATAAGGTATATTTATAATCATAATAGATTTTTAGAATTGGCGGAGAAGATAGGTAAGTAAGAAAGAAGAGAAAAATAAAGAACACATCAAGAAAGTTAAGAGTAAACCTGTGGAATGTTTTTCACATTATTAGATGTAAAAGAATTAAAACTACTGCCCAAAACAGCAAAATCAAATCCAAACCCAAATCTGAAATCCAAACCAAATCAAAGTATATCAACAAACATGACTGAAAAACTAAATAACACGAGCCTGCTAGTGTGCTAGGGGCACATTAAGTTGCTCTTCTCCATCTAAAGAATATATTCGTTATTGCTTTCTTGGGAGAACATGCTGGTCAGTGCTTCTGGGTGTGAGATAATTATGAAAAGAATGTGAAAATAGAGTGAACCCAGTTGCTGGAGAACATTCCACAGAACTTCCTGATTTAGTCCCAGAGCCCTTCTCTGGCCCACCTTGGATCCTCCTGACCAGATAGGCTCCAAGACTGCCTCTTTTTTCTCTTTCTCTTCTTAGGACTTTGAATACCAAGAGTAGGAAGATGGGTCTTAGTCCTTAACTCCTCAGTTTTTTACTTTTCCAGAACACAAGCAATTAGGGTTTTTTTTTTTATTTTAAGAATTTTTATACTGACAAATATGTGGTAATAATTAATGAGAAACAGCTAACATGCAAATGGTACAAATTTTATAATAAGGTTAGCAATTCCACTTTTAATAGTAATGCTGTAACTGGGCAAAAGTGGGGTTCAGCTGCCTGCTGCAACAAAAGCCAAACTCCTGAGGCAGATGCTGGAGGTTTTATTTAAGTGGCGCATGACCTGGGAGAATGGTGGGCCCTCGTCTCAAAGACTATTTCAGTCTTTCTGCTCAAGCCTAAGATCTTATAGGGATATGTAGGGGAGAGTTTTTTCCCCTATCCAATTATCTTGCTAGCTTTGGCATGCTTGGGGTCCTATCCATCCATGTGTCTAGCTTTTGGCACACTCAGGCCCTGTCCATTCACTTTCCTAGCTTTCAGCATGCTCCATGTAAGAACATCTCCCCTGCCAGCATCTTGGCCAAGGGGTCGGCCCCCTGGTGCTCTGGCTGACTGTCTGGTTGACTGTCTGTGTTAGCGATACCACCATTTCAATTATATTGTAAAGCAGTAATGGAGTTAAACAGTGAAATTTGAGTCAGGTTCACTGAAATCTTTCTTTTAAGAAAGAAAGTGACTATTCTCTCTTGTATGTTATATACCTTAGTGTACAAGACCTCACAGGTCTGCGTGCACACAGGAACCTTGTTACCCATTCTATCATGGCTGGGCAAATGTTACTTTGGTCTCTCTTGAAATCATTTTTATTTCCTTTGTCATGCACACAAATCTGTAAAGAAACCCAAAAAACTGTTTCACAAACAGAAGTTCATGAGAGTTGGTGTGAAGTAAACTATCAGGAAGGGGGGGCCAACTTTTCAGAGTCAATAAGGACACAAATGATGAATTAGTCACTATACATTAGCCTAGGCTCCGAAGACAGGACTCAAATAAACCATGAAGTTAGAAATCAGGAATTTAATAACATGTGAAACATGGCCCATGATGATAGTTCATATAGTTTTTATTCAGTCTCCTGATATTCAGTGCTTTAAGATATAAAGACTTGGAAGGGCTAAGTAAAAAGGTTTTTTGGGGGCCTTGGTAAATTTTTGCAGAGTAAAAGTTTCTGGACTAATTCATAGCTTATTCTTTCTGGAATATAATGATATTTGCATGTAGATACTGTTTCTCCTTACATTTGTGGGCACCAGTGAGCCTGGCAAGTGAGTCACTTGTCTAGGTATCCATCATGTTGTGTGTATTGCCATTCCAGAAATCCTGGGAGCTCTGTGAAAGCCTTCTGTCCTTCAACATAGCAGGACACTCTGTGGGGGTTTACCTGAACCAGACAAGAGGACGAAAGAAAGCTATTTGATGCTGAAATTAAAACATAAATATTATGGTTTACATTTTCCTTTATTAACACTCAACTTTATGTTCCCAGCATTTCCAGGGGAGCCCAACACATAACTCACAGGATGAGGCACTGTTCTAGAAGATAAGGGTCAGGGGGAAAGTGTCTACAGACTGAAGAATGGAAACATAAGAGTAGAATTGGAATGAGGAGCAGAAACAGTGCACCTTTATTTCCCCCCATGTTTTGTTAGCAACAAGTTGTCAAGGGGAGCTTTTAGGACACATTAGTTTGAGAAAGAAGATAACAGATGAAAAGATCTAGTGTTAGATATAAATTAAAAGATCTTGTGTTAGAGATAAATTGCAAGTATCTCTTACAAAGATTGTAGCTTATATGTTTTAAACTAAAATTGGCAGTTTGGCATTTGTGACTTTTAATTCTTAGATAATTTATTCTAACTGTTCTTTGATGTATTAGAATAATGCTCTGAAGGGTATTGATAATGCAGATGCTTTCTAAGCCTTTGGGGACTGGGTAGAGTTTGGAGTGATTTAGGGGCAACCAGACAATGCTTCATTACCCAGGAAACTGACCCTTCTCCCATCTGCTGCAAATGAGATCTGAAAACTTTCTCCATCCTATTATCTTGTCAATTCCTAGCATCAGTTTCTAACAAGAGAGTTGAAATGCAATATAGCTTTGGCTGAAGAAAAAGTACTTAAGATTTAGTGGACTGTAACTTGGCTGTAAATACAAATGGATAATACTTAGCTTGTAATACAATTTTCTTCATGCAGATTGCAATGTTTACATCTAGTAATGAAGTGCATGTTTCTTTGTATGAGTGGTTATCTAGTAGAAATCTTTGGGGAATAGCAGGATGGACCTAAAAGGATATCTCCTGCATACCTACATATGAACATTGACTCTTTACAGAGTGAAAGTTGAATATGAACATAGGAATTCTCAGAATTTCTTCTATGAAAATTACCCTTATTTTGTCACTTACATACATTCAGTGTACAGTTCTATTTTAAGGCTGTATTCTCAAATTTTTGCTATTTCCTATCACAAAATACACCCATGCATTCAAAGGAAAAAATTTTTTTTGAATGTAGGTGAACGTGTGGCATAGTTGTATTTAGAAAGAAAGAAAAAGGCAAAGAAAAGATTGCATATATATATTTCTCACAAAGTGATCTGGTTAGACTTTTGGTTGCAAAGAGCTCAGCCTGAATAAAACTAGTGCCTCTTGTAGGGCTGTATGTGGATTAGAACTGGGATTGAAAGGCTAAGTGGAACATAGCTCTCGTTTCCAGCTTCTTTCCCCATCTGTCTCAGGGTCTTTCTCAGGGTCTCTCCCATGGCATCTCTGCATCATTCTGCATCATAAGCATGGTATCTGAGCCATTCTTTCTCTACGAACTTTCTCCGTTATTTGGAATTTTAGTTCCTTCATAATTTTGGTTGGTATGGGGCCCATTGTAGTCACCCTATTTGACTCCTTCCAGTTTCAGTTCTTACTCTAGATTGCTCATTCTTCTGGGTTTCTGCATTCAGATTCCTGAGAGTAAGCATCTTATTTTCCTAGCTCACCTTTCTATTCAATATTATGCTGTAAGTCATTGGCAATCCAGTAAATGAAATGCAAAAGAAGACACAGTTCCCTGTAACCCCACACTTCCAATTTTGTAACTCTTCCAATCAAGTGGAGAAATCTATTTCTCTTTCTTTGAACCTGGCCTGGCTTCGTGGCTTGCTTTGGCAGGTAGAATGAAGTGGAAGTGATATACGCTTGGTTCTCTAGAGGGCTTGAGTACTTCTCTTTCTCTTGGAAAACTGCCATATGAATATGCCCAGGCTGCTGGAGGGTTAGAGACCAAGCAAACAGAGACAGCCAGCAACCAACCACCCGGCAGCTGACTGCAAATGCCTGACTGAGCCCAACGAAGATCAGCCAAGTCGGACTCAGATTGGCCAATATATTCCAGCACAAATTGCTGCCCAATTTAATCATGACATAAATAAATGGTTGTTTTAAGCCATTATATTTTAGGGCAGTTGCCACACAACAAAACGTATCTATTATTCTCCTTTTAGTCTTATCAGCTATAGAAGATAGCATGGTGGCATTATGGTATAAAACATTGATTTTCGTCTCTTTCTCAGTGGTTATAGGCAAAGCAGTTTTACTTAGAAAGGATGAAGGCTTTCATTTATTCAACAAGTACTTATTGAGGGCCTACCATGTGCCACGTACTTTGCTAAGCAATAGGAATCAAGGGTGGTAAAAAATGCAGAGTCCCTGCTATCAAGGAGCTAATAGTGTTGAATAAATGGAACTTTTACTTAGTAGGAAAGAAGACATTAATTTCACAGTCACCCTGAAGAATATTTAATTACAGACTGAGATAGAGCTCTTATGTGAAGATACACATTTTTACGAGATCAACAGCGAAGACCTAGGCTGGGTCTGAAAGGCTTACTGAGTAAGTGGTGCTTGAGCTAAGATCCAAAAGTTGATAGGGTTAATTAGAAAAAAGAACAGGGAGAGAGGCTTGGGGATGAAACGAACACCTTTTCAGCATGTGCACAGGTCTCATTATGGAAGTGAATGTGGGGGATTTAAGGAGCTGAAAGAAGGTCATTGTGAGTGTGACTGGAATACAGACGGGAGCAGTTAGGAGATTTGGGTGGAGAAGTATTCAGGAGCTTAAACACATGGGACCTCATAGGCTATGTTATGGATTTTGGAAACATAGAAAGCTACTGAAGTGGCCGGAGGAATAGGGGAAGCATGGGGCACATGGTTAGTTTTGTGTTTTGGATAGATCGCATTGTATGCAGTGTTGGGAAATGATTGAATCGAATTCATACTGAGTGAATGTAGAGAAATCAGCTAACAGGCTAGTGTGTTGTGATGATGAGAGATGATGGTAGCTGGGATTCAAAGAGCAGCTGGGAGGAGGCAAGATTTAGAGATACTTAGGAATTAAGACCAACAGGGTATGACCAAGTATTTAGGAGATAAGACCATAGAGTTTGGATATGAAATTGAGGGAAAGGGAGTTGTTAATAGGGACTCCTAGATTTCTGGCTTTCACTAGGAAATGGACAGTGATGTTACTCACTGAAGTTAGGAACACTGGGAAGGGAGTAGGTTGAGAAGTAAAATCATGAGATCTATAGATTTGTTGAGTTCACGGTGCATTGAGGTCTCCAAATGGAAATGTTGACTAAGAGATTAGATATATGGATTAGAGTAGAAATCTGAGATAGAGATATAAATTTGGCAAATATTGACATTGAGTTAGCAATTCAAATTGTAGACATGGGAGTGTTACTGAAATGAAGAACTGCAGACTCCAAGCTGGATGAGAGGGAAATAAAGACAGATGGGTGTTGATGGACTGGGAGAAAGTATAGGGGTCAAAGAACAAGACATTTCCATCAAACCCATGTTATGGACTCCGGTCTATCCTCTACAATTTATATGTTAAAGCTTTAAACCTCAGTGACTGTGTTTAGATATAGATCTTTAAGGAAATAATTAAGGCTAAATGAGCTCATAATGGTGGGCCCTAATCCAATAGTTTACAAGAAGTGGAAGACACCAGAGCTCCTAATCTCATTTCTATATAAACCAAATGGGTTTATCTCAGTTTTTATCTCATTTGCTCTTTTGGCCACATTAAAAATGGTCACTTCCCTTTTCTGAAAACACTCTCTTTACATCACTGACATGTGGATCATTCTCCTGAATTTTCTTGGCAAATTAGTCTTCCTCTGTTGCACCATTACATGTTGAGGTATCTTTTTTATTTTTATTATTTATTTATTTTTATTATTCTATTAGAGTTGTCCCAATTTTTCCCCCTTTGCCCTCCTCCTCCCAGCCTACCCACACTCTCACAGTCAATTCTCTCATCACTGTCCATGTCCATGGATCATTCATACATGTTCTTTGACTAGTCCCTTCCCCTTCTTTCTGCCATTATCCCTCTCTCCCCCTCCCTTCCAACTACTGTCAGTCCTTTCCATGTTTCTATGTCTCTGGTTGTATTTTGCTCATTAGTTTATTTTGTTCATTAGATTCCTTTTATAAGTGAGATTATATGGTATTTATCTTTCATCGACTAGCTCGTTTCACTTAGCATAATATTTTCCAGTTCCATTCATGCTATCACAGAAGGTAGGAGTTCCTTCTTTCTTTCTGCCATGTAGTATTCCGTTGTGTAAATGTACCAGTTTTTTGATCCACTCATCTACTGATGGGCACTTAAGCTGTTTCCAGCACTTGACTATTATAAATAGCACTGCTATGAACATAAGGGTGAATAAGTTCTTTTGAATTGGCATTTTGGGATTCTTAGGTTATTTCCCCAGCAGTGAAATTCCTGGGTCAAAAGGCAGTTCAATTTTTAATTTTTTGAGGAAATGCCATACTGTTTTCCACAGTGGCTGCACCAGTCTACATTCCCATTAACAGTGCACTAGGGTTCCACATTCTCCACATCCTCACCAGCACTTGTTGTTCATTTTTTAATGCGAGACGTTATGACAAGTGTGATAACATCACTGCAGTTTTGTTTAGCATCTCTCTGATGGCTAGTGTTGTTGAGCATCCTTTCATAGATCTATGGGCCCTCTGTATGACCTCCTTGGAGAGGTGTCTGTTCAGGTCCTATGCCCATTTTTTAATTGGGTTGTTTGGCTTCCTAGTGTTGATTCATATGAGTACTTTATATCTTTTGGAGATTAAAATCTTTTCTAATATATTGTTGGCAAAAATGTTCTCCCATTCAGTCAGTTCCCTTTAAATATTGATGATGGTTTCTTTAGCCATTCAGAAGCTTTTTAATTTGATGTAGTCCCATTTGTTCTTTATTTCCCTTGCCTTAGGAGATATATCGGCATCAATATTGCTACATGGGACTTCTGAAATTTTCCTGCGTGTTTTCCGCTGGGACTTTTATGGTGTCATGACTTATATTTAAGTCTTTTTTCTATTTTGAGTTTTTTCTGGGTTATGGTGTTAGTGGTCTAGTTTCATCTTTTTGCATGTATCATTCCAGTTCTCCCAGTACCATTTATTGAAGAGATCATTTTTACTCCATTGTACGCTTGTACTGTTTTTGTCAAATATTAATTGCCCATAGAGACATGAGTTTATTTCTGGGAACTCTGTTCTGTTCCATTGATACATGTGTCTGTTCTTATGCCAGTGCCAGGCTGTTTTTTTTTTCTGTAAATGCCTGAAAGGTGTTTTTATTACTACAGCTATTGTAACAGTTATTGTTTTTTTACTGTTCCATTTTTTATAAGATCTTCCCTCAAAAAATAAATGAGGAATTGCAATACAATAAATAATATTTCATTTTTTAATTTTTTTATTGTTGTTCAAGGACAGTTTTGTCCGTTTCCCCCATACCACTTGCCCCTCCCCCACCCTCTATGCCCCCCACCCCTTGACTTTGTCCATGAGTCCCCCATATATGTTCCTTGACCACCCTTGCCTTGTTTCCCCCTGTTGTCCCCTCCCTGCTCTCCTCTGTTCGCTGTCAGTTTGTTCTTCACCTCAATGTCTCTGGTTACATCTAACTTGCTTGTTTGTTCTGTTGGTTAGTCTCCACTTATAGGTGAAATCATATGGTATTTGTCTTTTACCACCTGGCCTATTTCACTTAGCATAATGCTCTCTAGTCCCACACATGCTGTTGCAAGCGGTAGGAGCTCCTTCTTTTTTTCTGCTGCATAGTATTCCATTGTGTAAATGTACCAGAGTTTTTTTGATCCATTCATTTACTGATGGGCACCTAGGTTACTTCCAGTACTTGGCTATTGTAAATTGTGCTGCTATGAACATTGGGGCACATGAGTTCTTTTGAATTGGTGTTTCCAGTTTTTAGGATATAATCCAAGCAGTGGAATTGCTGGGTTAAAGGCAGTTCCATTTTTAGTTTTTGGAGGAAATTCCATACTGTTTTCCACAGTGGCTGCACCATTCTGCATTCCCACCAACTGTGTACTAGAGTTCTGTTTTCTCTACAACCTCACCACTTGTTTGTTGATTTGGTTATGTTGGCCATTCTGATTGGTGTGAAGTAGTATCTCATTGTGGCTTTAATTTGCATCTCTCAGATGGCTAGTGATGCTGAATATCCTTTCATGTGCCTCTGGGCCCTGTGCATGTCCTCCTTGGAGAAGTGTCTGTTCAGGTCCTTTGCCCATTTCTTAATTGGGTTGTTTGTCCTGCTAGAGTGGAGTCTTGTGAGCTCTTTATATATTTTGGAGATCAAACCTTTGTCTGGTATATCATTGGCAAATGTATTTTCCCATATGATTGGTTCCCTTTTCATTTTGCAGATGTTTTCTTTAGCCATGCAGAGCTTTTTAATTTGACAAAGTCCCATTTGTTTCTTCTTTCCTTTATGTCTCTTGCTCTAGGAGACATATTGGTGAAAATATTGCTGAATGGAATATCTGAGATTTTCCTGTCTATGCTCTCCTGTAGGACTTTTATAGTTTTGCAACTTATGTTTAAGTCTTTTATCCACCTTGAGTTTATTTCTGTGTATGCTGTGAATTGGTGGTCAAGTTTCATTTTTTTTGCATGTAGCTGTCCAGATGTCTCAACACCATTTGTTGAAGAGGCTATTTTTACTCCATTTTATGCTTTTGCCTCCTTTGCCAAAGATAAATTGACCATAGAGACATGGGTTTATTTCTGGGTTCTCAGTTCTCTTCCATTGTCCTATGTGTCTGTTCTTATGCCAGTACCAGATTGTTTTGATTACAGCAGCCTTGTAGTATAGTTTGATATTGGATATTGTGATCCCTCTGACTTTCTTCTTTTTTCTCAAAATTGCTGCAGCTATTTGGGGTCATTTATGGTTCCATATAAATTTTTGAATTGTTTGTTTTATATCTGTGAAATATGTCATTTGTATTTTAATAGGCATTGCATTGAAATTGTAAATTTCTTTGGGTAGTACGGACATTTTGATTTTAATTCTTCTGATCCATGAACACAGTATATGCTCCCATGCTTCCGTTTATTTGTGTCTTCCTTAATTTCTTTCTTCAGTGTTGTGTAGTTTTCTGAGTATAGGTCTTTTACTTGCTTGGTAAGGTTTATTCCTAGGTAGTTTACAATTTTTGTTGCTATAGCAAATGGGATTTTTTTCCCTGATTTCTGATTCTGATATATCATTGTTAGTGTACAAAAATGCCTTCAATTTCTGAATATTGACTTTGTATCCCTCTGTTTTGCCAAGTTCACTTATTAGGTCAAGTAGTTTTTGGTGGGAGCCTCTGGGATTTTCTATGTACACAATCATATCATCTGCAAACAATGTCAGTTTTACTTCCTTCTTTCCAATTTGGATCCCTTTTATTTATTTTTCTTGTCTGATCACTGTGGCTAGGGCCTCCAATGCTATGTTGAATAGAAGTCATGAAAGGAGACACCGTTGTGTTGTTCCTGATCTTAGAACGATTTTAATTTTTGCCCATTGAGTATGATGTTTTCTGTACATTTCTCATATGTAGCCTTTATTATGCTGAGGTATGCTCCCTCTGCGTCCACTTTGCTGAGTGTTTTGATCATAAATGGGTGCTGTACCTTATCAAATGCTTTTTCTGCATCTATTAATATGATCATATGATTTTTGTCTTTTCTTTTATTTATGTGAGGTATTATGTTTATTGATTTGTGAATATTGTACCATTCTTGCATCCTTGGGATGAATCCCACTTGATCATGGTGTATGATCTTTTTAATGTGATGCTGGATGCGGTTTGCCAATATTTTGTTGAGGATTTTAGCATCTACGTTCATCAGTGATATTGGCCTGTAGTTTTCTTTTCTTTATTTGGATTTGGGGTTAGGATGATGCTGGTTTCATAAAAAGAGTTTGGGAGTCTTCCCTCTTTTTGGATTTTTTGAAATAGTCTGAGAAGGATAGGGGTTATCTTTTCCTTAAACATTTTGTAGAATTCTCCTGTGAAACTATCTCATCTGGGACTTTTGTGTACCGGGAGTTTTTTGATTACTACTTTGTTTCCCCCGGCTATTATCAGTCTGTTCAGGCTTTCTGCTTCCTCTTCATGCAGCTTTGAAAGGTTATATTTTTCCAGGAATTTGTCCATTTCACCCAGGGTTTCAATTTCTTGGCATTTAGTTCTTTGTAGTAATTTCTTACAGTCCTTTGTATTTCTGGTATCAGTTGTAACCTCTCTTCTTTTGTTTCTGATTTTGTTTATTTGGGTCCTCTCCCTTTTTTCTTGATGAGTCTGCTTAAAGGCTTGTCAATTTTGTTTATCTTTTCAAAGATCAAGCTCCTGGGCTTACTGATCCTATGAATTGTTCTCTTAGTCTCTGTGTCATTTAATTCTGATCTGATCTTGATTATTTCTTTCCTTCTACTTGCTCTGGCCATTGTTGTTTGTTGTCCTCTGGTTTTGTAGATGTTGTGTTAGATCGTTTGTTTTAAATGTTTCTATCTTTTTCAGATAGGCCTGTATCACTATGAACTTCCCTCTCACAACCACCTTTGCTGTGTCCCATAAGTTTTGGACAGTTGTGTCTTCATTTTCATTTGTTTCCAGAAAGTTTTTGCTTTCTTGCTTGATCACATTATTAACTCATTCATTTTTTAATAGTAGGCTATTCAGTCTCCATGAGTTTGAGTGTTTTTGAGTTTTTTCCTTGAGGTCGCCTTCTAATTTTTGGCCCTGTAGTCTGAGGAAATTCTTGATATGATTTCAATTTTCCTGAATTTGTTGAGGCTTGTTTTGTGTCCTATCATGTGGTCTATCTTTAAAACTGTTCCATGTGCATTTGTAAAGAATGTGTATTTTGCATCTTTGTGATGAGTGGTTCTATATATATAACTTATATATATATAAGTTAAGTCCATGTGGTCTATGACATTTTTCAATGCCACAATATCTTCATTGATATTTTGTTTAGAAGACCTATCCATTTTTGACAGTGGGGTATTAAAATCCCCTAGTGTGTGTTGTTGTCTATATCTTTCTTGAAGTCCTTCAAGATTTTCTTTATGTATTTGGGCGCTCCTATGTTGAGTGCATAGAGGTTTGTAATGTTTTTGTCTTCATGGGTTCTTTCCTTGAGCATTATGTAGCGTCCTTCAGTATTTCTTTGTATGGCTTTTGTTTTGAAGTCTATTATGTCTGATATAAGTATTGCTACTCTAGCTTTTATTTTCTGTCCATTTGCTTGGAATATTTTTTTTCCAACCTTTCACTCTCAGTCTGTGTAGGTCTTTTTTTCTGAGGTGGGTCTCCTGTAGGCAGCATATGTGTGGGTCCTGTTTTCTTATCCATTCAGCTACTGTATATGTTATGTCTTTTGATTGGAGCATTTAATCCATTAACATTTAAGGTTGTTTGATAGGTACTCATTCATTTTTCCCTCTTTGTACCTGTTTTCCCCTCTCTTTCTTTTTCTTCCTCTTCTTATAGCAGTCCCTTTAGCATCTCTTGCAGTGCTGGTTTCATAGATGTGTATTCTTTCAGCCTCCTTTTGTCTGGGGAACCCCTTATTTCTCCTTCCATTTTAATTGAGAGCTTTGATGGGTAGAATAGTCTTGGTTGCAGGCCTTTGCTTTTCATTACTTGGAATATTTCTTGCCTATCCCTTCTGGATTGTAGTGTTTCTCTGGAGAAATCAGCTGCTAGCCTTATCTTTGCATCCTTGCATGTTTCTTCATATTTCTCCCTCACTGCTTTTAAGATTCCCTCTTTGTCCTTATTTTGTCATTTTAATTATGATGTATCTTGGAGTAGGCCTATTTGGGTTCATCTTGATTGGGACTCTCTGTGCTTCCTGAACTTGCATGGTATTTTCCTTCTCCAGGTTTGGAAAGTTTTCTGTCACTATTTTTTGAAATAGGGTTTCTATCCCTTGTTGCTTTTCTTCTCCTTCCTGTATTCCTATGTTTCAAATGTTGTTGTGTTTATGTTGTCTTGCATTTCCCTTAATGTATCTTCATATTTTTTGAGACTTTTTTCATGCAGCTGCTCTACCTGTGTATTTCTTTCTACCTTATTTCCCAGCTCACTAATTCGGTTTTCTGCTTCACCCAGCCTGCTTGTAACTCCTTCAAATGTATTTTTTATTTCTGAAATTGTATTCTTCATTTCTTCCTGGTTATTGTTTAAGATTTCTATTTCCTTTTTCATACTGTTGTAGTTCTCATTCAGTTCCTTGTAGTTGTCTGTGAGTTCTATGAGCATCCTTATTACCATTCTTTTGAATTCTATATCTGATAGTTTGCTTGCCTCCATTTCATTCAGCTCTTTTAGTAGGGAGTCTTCTATTCCTTTTGATTGCCAGTTCTTTCTTTATCTCCTCATTTTCAAGTACTCTTTTTGTTCGGTTCTGTGATTCCTGATGCTCTACTTTTCCAGCTATCTTTGTAGCATGAACTTCTGTGGGTGGTATTCTGTGGTACTCAGTGGTGTGGTCACTTTGATCTCCTTGTCTGGATGCTCTCGGTTTGCCCTTTCTTTTGTTTGTGTGATGTCTCTTCCTGTAATTGGGCTTTTCTTGTTGGTGGGTTCTCCCCTCCTGCTAGTGTGCTGGTATTCACAACTCCCACCTTATCTTATATATGATCAGGCGCAGGTGAAGGCGAAATGGAGTAAAACAGTGGGGGAGTGTCCTATGGGAATGAAAGTACTAACAAGTAGGGAACATATAGGAGATACTTGGAGAAGTACCACAATAAGCATGATTATTCACCCAAGTGGCCGCTTTTTATAAAAATGAAAAAGAGATGAGGGTCTTTTTGGAGCGGGGAAAGAATGTGAGCTGACTCCAGAAAGCAGAACTCCTATGTGGGGATAGATGATGAGATATAGTGAGAGTAAGAGATAGAAACTTGAGGTACTGTGAGAGAAAATAAAGTGAACCACAATAGTAATAAAACTCAGGAAGATAGCAAAATCGGCCCAAACCCGTATAGGATGCTTTGTAGGATTTGGAAAAACAATAATAAGACAAGCAATATTTAATCTGAATAAAAATAATAAAAATTAAAAGACCAAGAGTAGTGTTTTATTGGAATATGGGTTCAGTGTCAGAAGAGAAATTAAAATGTATTAGGAAAGGTAGAATAGAAAACTAGTCCAACAAGGAAATCAAGCAAATGAACAAAACAAAGAAAACTAAAGGAACAAAAATTAAAAAATTAAGATATGTAAAAATATAAAAATAAAAAGAAACAATAAAATAAAAAATAAAATGCAAATTCTGAAGGATATGAAAGTGAAATTTTTTCTCAGTTGTTGGCATTAGCCTTTCTGATCTCTCTCTGGATCTGTCTTTATTCCTTTCACAGCTCCAGGTCTTATTGTCTTACATTTGCAAGAATAAGAAAAAAAAAGGAGAAAAGAAAGGGGAACAAAAGCCTCCTGCTTTCTTTAAACCCACCAAACAGGTTCTGCTGGTCTTCCGTGATGCTGCAGTCAGGGGGGTGTTGGGCTCAGTTTTTTGTTTTCTGTTTTTTTTTTCTCCCCCATGGGTCTGAGAGGATGGGAGCTGTGTCTGGGCTGCCGTTTTCCCCAGTTCACAGTCTCTGGCTGAGCCCTCAGAGCGCTGCAAGGCCCACACTGTCCATGTGCATCAGGCTGGCATCTTTAATCCCCCTCCCTGTGCAGCTGCTTGATTAGCCTGTTAGGTGCAATGAGTGGGAGCACCCCTGCCCCTCACTCTTTGCTGGCTTGGGCGCTGTGTGCATGCAATGTCCTTTTTGGGCAGTTTAGTTCCCCTATTAAATTAAGTATCTCTGGGGACAGCTACCTCTTTGGCCCCTGTTGCCCTGCTTTCATCAGTCTTTGGGGTGCCCTTGTTTGGAGCAATTCATCCCCCTGTTCCTCTTTCTTCTCTTTCCCAGCCGACCATGGCTTCAGTGCACCAGAGGTCCTTGCACAGCAGCTGAGAGCCTTTTTTTGAGTGAATTCCCCTTGTTTGAGGGTGACCTTTCCTAACAATCACCGGCATTTTCACTCAGCCTAACTCTGACCAGTCCCAGGGCTATTTGGGTTATGGTCAGTTGGGGCCCTTCTCCCATCTCCCAACTCCCCAATTTCTTTAGTATTTTCTCAGCCAGTGACCACTGTCTCAGCTGCAGTGTGCTGCCAGCTCTATGTCTCCCAGTGCCCAGTGCCCAGGTCTCTACTGGTGCAAGTCTGCGACTTCCCTGTTCTGGGAGGGGAGGGAGCTGGCAAGTTACAGTCGCTGAGCTGGTTCTCCTCCAAACTTCCTGCACTAGCTACAGTCCCTGGCACAGGACATAGGGACCTTCCCGACAGCCGACAAAACGTCCTTTCCATCCATTTTCAATTGTCTTCTGCAATCTTTGGCTTCCAAACTTCAAATAAGCTGGGATTTCATTGGCTGATCACTCAGTTCTTCAGAAGATCAGCTAGGTGTCCCATTTGGGTGCATGAGCAAGAGGGTTTAGCTCCCACCTTCTTTGCCACCATCTTATCATATAAATAATAGTACCAGGCTGTTTTGATTACAGTAGCCTTGTTGTATAGCTTGATATCAAGTATTCTGATCCATCAACTTTATCCTCCTTTCCAAGATTGCTGAGGCTATTTGCAATCTTTTTGGGTTCCATATAAACTGTTGGAATATTTCTTCTAAATCTGTGAAATATGAAATTGGTATTTTATTAGGGATTGCATTGAATCTATAGATGGCTTTGGGTAGTATGGACATTTTAATGCTGTTGAGTCTTTCAGTCCATGAACAGGGTATATACTGCCATTTATTTGTATCTTCCTCAATTTCTTTCTTCAGTGTTCTATAGTTGTTTGAGCACAGGTTTTATACCTCCTTGGTTAGGTTTATTCCTAGGTACTTTATTTTTTCTTGTTGCAATAGTATGGGATTTTTTCCCTAGTCTTCTCTTTCCGAAAGTTCATTATTGGTGTACAAAAATGCCATTGGTTTCTGAGTATTGACTTTGTATCCCTCTATTTTGCCAAATTCAGTTATTATCCTGAGTAGTTTTTTTTCGTGTGTGTGGAGACTATAAGGTTTTTTATGTACAGTATTATGTCCTGTGCAAACAGTAACAGTTTTACTTCCTTCTTTATAATTTGGATGCCTTTTATTTTCTTTTCTTGTCCGATCACTGTAGCTAGAACTCCCTATACTATGTTGAATAAGAGTGGAGAAATCTGACACCCTTGTCTTGTTCCTGATCTTAAGAGAAAAGCTTTTAGTTTTTTCCCATTGAGTGTATGACGTTGGCAGTAGATTTCTTGCATATGGCCTTATTATTTTGAAGTATGATCCCTCTGTCCAAATTTGCTGGGTGTTTTTATCATAAATGGGTTTATCAAATGCTTTTTCAGCATCTATTGATGTGATCATGTGGTTTTTGTTCTTTTTGTTTATGTGGTGTATTACATTTATTGACTTGCAGATATTTTACCATTATTGCAACTCTGGGATAAATTACACTTGATAATCATGTATGATCTTTTTAATATATTGTTAGATCTAGAGGACTGCCAATATTTTGTTGAGGATATTAGCATCTATGTTCATTGGTGATATTGGCCTGTAGTTTTCTTTGTTGCATCTTTACCTGGTTTTGGAATTAGGATCATACTACCTCATAAAAAGAGTTTGGGAGTCTCCACTCTTCTTGAATTTTTTGGAATAGTTTATAAAGAATAGAAGTTAGTGTTTTTTGAATGACTGGTAAAATTCTGTTGTGAAGACACCCAGTCCAGGGCTTTTAAGTGCTGGGAGTTTTTTTGATTATTGCTTTGATTTCACTAGTTGTTATCAATCTATTCAATAGACTGATAACTATAGAATATAGTCTATTCTATATTGTTATCTATTCTATTCTCCTTGATTCAGTTTTGGAAGATTGTATGTTTCTAGAAGTTTATCCATTTCACCAACATTTTCTAATTTCTTGGCATATGGTTATTCATAGTCATTTCTTACAGTCCTTTGTATTTCTGTGGTATCAGTTGCTCTTTCTCTTCTTTCATTTCTGACTGTATTTATTTGGGTCCTCTCTCTTTTTTTTTCTTGATGACTCTGGTTAAAACCTTGTCAATTTTGTTTATCTTTCAAAGAACCAGCTCCTGGATTCATTAATCCTTTGAATTTTTTGTATTTTAGTCTCTATGTCATTTAATTTTACTCTAATCTTATTTCCTTCCTTCTGCTTGCACTGGGCTTTGTTTGTTGTTTTCCATCTAATTCTTTTAGATGTGAGGTTAGGTTGTTTAAAATTTTTCTATCTTCTTTTGCTATCAGTTTCCCTCTCAGCACTGACTTCACTGTGTCCCACAGGTTTTGGGTTATTGTGTGTTCATTATTATTTGTTTCCTGGTACTTTCTGATTTCCCCTTGACTTATTATTAACTCATTCATTATTTAATAACATGCTATTCAGTCTCTATATATTTGAGTGTTTTTGAGTTTTTTACT
This sequence comes from Mormoops blainvillei, assembly GCA_004026545.1. Lineage (NCBI taxonomy): Eukaryota > Metazoa > Chordata > Mammalia > Chiroptera > Mormoopidae > Mormoops > Mormoops blainvillei. The sequence goes on along the minus strand of PVJD01003677.1, from coordinate 49,551 downwards.
TCTGGTTGGTTACTGGTTTCAAGCCATTGTTATCTGAGAAGATACTTAATATAATTTCAATTTTCTTAAATTTGTTGAGGCTTGTTTTGTGTCTTACTATGTGGTCTACCTTTGAAAATGATCCACGTGCATTTTGAAAGAATATATACTTTGCTTCATTGGGGTAAAATGCTCTGTAAATATCAGTTAAGTCCATGTGATGTAGGGTATCATTCAATGCCACTGTATCCTTGTTGATTTTTTCTTTGGATGTTTTAGCCGTTGTTGAGAGTGGAGTGTTAAAATCTGCTATGATGACTATATTGCTGTTGATCTCCTTCTTAAAACTCTCCAAGATTTTCCTTATGTATTTAGGTCCTCCTATTTTGGGTGCATGTATGTTTACAAGGTGTATATCCTCTTGTTGGACAACTCTTTTATGTATTATGTAGTGACTTCCTTTATCTCTTGTTTTTGCCTTTGTATGGAGTCTATGTTTCCTGATGTAAGTATTGCTACCCAGTTGTTTTTTTTTCTTTCGTGTCCATTTGCTTGGAATATTTTTTCCATCCCTTGACTTTCAGTGCTTGTATACCTTTTGTCCTGAGGTGAGTCTGTTGTAGATAGCATATATTCGGGTTGTTCGGGTTGTTTTTTCTTATCCATTCAGGTATCCTATATCCTTTGATTGGAGCATTTAATCCATTTACATTTAAAGTTATTCTTGATAGGTACTTTTTCATCAGCATATTTTCCCTTTGTACCTGTGTTCTGCTCTCTCTCTCTCTCTTTCTCCTTCCTCCTCCTCTTCCCCTTCTTCTTCTTTTTCTTTTTCTTCTTCTTCCTAGTCTTCTTCAAACATTTCCTTTAGCATCTCCTACAATTCGGGTTTGGTAGAGATGTATTCTTTTAGTCTTTTTTTTTTTTTTTTTGATCTGGAAAACTCCTAATTTCACCTCCATTTTAAATGATAGCCTTGATGGGTAGAGTAGTCTTGGCTGCAGGACTTTGCTTTTTATTACTTGGAATGTTTCGTTCATTCCATTCTGGCTGGTAGTGTTTCTGTTGAGAAATCAGCTAATAGTCTTATCAGAGCTTGCTTATATGTTACTAGCTGTTTCTTTCTTACTTCTTTTAAGATTCTCTCTTTGTCTTTAAATTTTGCCATTTTAATTTTATTTGTCTTCTAGTGGACCTCCTTGGATTCATCTTGATTGGAGTCATCTATGCTTCCTGAACTTGCTTACTTTTCCCTCACCAAGTTAGGGAAGCTTTATGTCATTATTTTTTTCAAACAGGTTTTCTATTGCTCCTTTTCTTCTTCTTCTGGAGTCCCTATGATGCAAATACTATTATATTTCATGTTGTCCTGCAGCTCCCTTAAACTATCCTCATTCTTTTTGAGACTTTTTTTTTTGTTTTATTGATGAGTGTTTTTTTCTACCTTGTCTTCCAATTTGCTGATTCAATCCTTTGCTTCATCTAGCCTGCTTTAATTCCTTCTAGTGTATTATTCATTTCAGATGTTGTATTCCTCATTTCCTCCTGGTTCTTATTCATAGTTTCTATTTCTTTTTCATACTGATGTAGTTCCTGCTAAATTTCTTGTAGTTCTCACTGAGTTCCTTTGGCATCCTTGTAAGAGTTACTTTGAATTCTATGTTTGTTAAATTGCTTGCCTCAATTTCATTTAGCACTCTTTCTCGGGATCCTCCTTATGTTTCAATTGGGGCTTGTTTATTTGTCTCCCCATTTTAGGTGTCTCTTTTTCTTATTGCATCTTAGATTGATCTGCTTTGACTCCCTGTCTTTGTGGGTTGGCCTTCTGTGGTAGGAGTCTTGTGGGACTCAGTGTGCAGTCTCCTTCAACTCCTGATACAGATATTCTAGGGATTCCCTTTTTGCAGTTTGTGTGGACTGTTCTGTTGTTATTGGGTTTTGGTTGCTGTTGGCTCATTCATTGGTGGTTTTTCCCCTCTGGCTGGCTGACTGAGAGTCACAACCCCCACTATGTTTTTATGCAATTATACAGGAGTTGCCAGAACAAAACAAAACAACCCAACTCACAACACACACCAGCAAAACTACCCCCACCACTACTGTGATATCAACAATAAATGAGCCAAAATTAATAAAGGTGGAAAGAGACTAAGAACATTATACAAAAAGAAGAAAGAATATGAGGTGACTAACAAAGAAAAGTGATTTTGAGAGGGTAGGGGAAGGAGGAGTGATAAGAGTAGGGAGTAGAAAGAAGGTGAAGAAAAGGAGAAAATAAAATTTATTATATACATATAATGGGGAGGGAATAGGGGAAACTGGTGTAAGAAAAGGGAAGACCACGATATGAGGTTTGGAAAAAAATAGTGAAAAAATAGGAACCAAACTGAAGAAAAACAACCACTGCAATGATATCCACAACAAAAGAGCAAAGATTAATAAAAGTGGGAAGAGAATACTATAAGAAAGAAAGAAAAGAAAAGAGATCATGAGATGTTTAGAGGAAAGAAAACTGATTTGGAGAGGATAGAAGGAGGAAAATAATAAGAGTAATCATTAGAACTCAGGCTAAGAAAGGGAGGAAATAAATTTTAAAATGAAAATAAGACAGGTCAGGAGGAAGGCAAAATGGAGTTTGACAGGGGAACAGTAATATATGAGATTTAAAATTAAAAAAAAGTGAACAACTGTGGGTAGAGTTGAAGAAATGCAACAACAATTCTAATATAAATGACAACAGAGCAGATAATAAAAGCGGAATAACAAGGATATATAAGAGAAGAAAAAGAATGTAAGATGACTAATGGAAGAAAGGTGGTTCTGAGAGGATAGGGGGAGGAGAAATAGTGAGAGTGAGGAATAGAATCAAGGCATAGAAAGGGAATAAATAAAATTTAAAACAAAAATAAGAAAGAGAAGGATGAAGACAAAACGGAGTAAGAGAAGGGAAGAGTAAAATATTAGATTGAAATTACAACTCAAATAGAAATAAAAAAGAATAATAAAAATAAAAAATATAACTAAAAAGTATAAAATAAAAAATAGGAACAAAATCAAACACAAGGAAACAATGTTAAAAAGTTATTCAGGAGAAAAAATAGTGCAAACGATGAAAAAGAAGGAGGTGGAATTCGTCTTTGCAGAATCTAGTGTTTGTTAGCCTACTGTCCTCCCCTTCAGGATCTGCCCCTGACGTCAGCTGGTGCCCCAGTCTAGCTTTAGGCAGCCCGTTCAAGGCTACAAGCAGTCCACAGTCTATGGCTGTCTCCTTCAAGTTTGGCTGGTCCTTGCTGTCTGCCCTGCTGGCTTTTTATCAGCTCGAGGCCCAGCCGTGTTTCACCTAATGTCTGAAAGCACCCCATGTATCACCTCCATCTGTCTCCAGAGGGGACCTCTGATGTGAGGAAGAGGGTGGGATCACTGGATCACCTCCTGTGGGGTGCTATTTAGCCTTCAGGGAAGATGGTGGGTATGTTCCCCTACCTCTGGGCACACGTCTTGTCTGTCCCAGATTATTTCCTATAATGTATAGTTTCTGATGAACTAGCTCTCTGCTTCATGCGAAGGGCCAGTCTATGTAAAAGGGTCAGCTCTTTCTTTCTGGGCACTGATGGCAGCTCTGTGTGAGAGCTGAGGCTGGGTGGGGCCCTGAATTCCTCTTGCTGCCCCAATTTCTAATGTTTCTGCTCTACTGTTTTCAGTGGACTAGGGCCCGAGGAGGAGCCAGCATAGTGTCTGATAGAAGTTCTTAAAGGGGTCCTTTGGAGATCTTGTTCTTTCCCATGTGGATATGTACCTGGCAGGGGCTTCTTGAGTCTGGCCTTAATGTTCTGCAGAATTTGCAGTCCTGCAGGTGGGGAGTGGGCACTCCTTCCCCTTTCCAGAGGTTTGTACTCCATGGTTTGGGTGACCCTGCCTGGCTGCAGAGAATTTCAGGTGCTCGGCTCTAGCCTATCCAGTTCCCAGCTCACTGTTCTTGCAGGAAGTTCCGATCCAAATCCTCTGTTCTGTGTACAGTGCCCCCCTTGCTACTGTTACTGGATGGGACCCCACAATCCCTTCACTCTGCAGCCTTCCACTATTCCTGGCCAGCTGGGTTCAGTGGGCGCAAACCATGCTTTCAATCTGGACTCTGCTGGCAGGGCAGCTGGGCACATGCACAAGTTCCCTGCTCAGACCCGTCTCTGTTCCCCTCTTTAAAAAACTCCCTATGAGGCACCCACCCTATAGCTCAGAGCCACTGCCCGCCTCTCCACTCACTCCACTTCCCCAAAAGGCAAAAAGTCTTTCCGGGTCAGGGCTGGCCACAGCCCATCTGTGCCTCTGATAGTTTTTGAGCTAGAATTTCTCTCTTGGACTCTTTCAGTTGGTGCTGAAGCTATGGACATGTTCTTCACTGTGTGTGTGCAGCCTGAGCCTCCCAAACTTCGAAGTAGGGACAATGGAGTCAGTCGGGCTCCCTCACCTGGGTGCCCGCGCAAGCATAACAGTGTTCATATAACCCTGAGTAGGGGCCCGCATGTGTAGAATAAGGCTCTATTATATAACTAAAGGTCAGTATTGGCACCCTGCTGACTTTGTGTGCATTTAGTATATAAGGGAGTTAGGACTTTCCATGATGCAACTCATGGCTTGTGGTGCCTGTGAATCGCCCCACCCCAGAGTAAAGGTATGTCAGTCATCCCGACGGCTCTATGTATATTATTCCGTCTGCCAGAATCCCATGTGAACCTGCCTGTCCTTGAACGCTTACAGGACAGTGTATATTCTCCCAGGTCTCTCCCAATTAGGGCTGGGGGTTCGCTGTGCAGGACCAGGACCCGTGCGCCAAGAGGGGCGGGACCTACCAAGCTGCGTTTCCTCTGTTCTTTCCCTTGCTGCAGGCACCTTGTGCAGGGTATTTCCCCTTCAACTTATTAAATCTCTCACCAGATAGTGCAAAGCCTCCCCTGTACTCCCCGGCTTCAAAAATTCATTTCAGCTAAAATTCTGTCGATTGTTTAGGTCACTTGTCAGAAGATCGGCTGAAAATCTATGGTCATGAGCAAGTGGGTTCAGCTTCCACCCACTTGACTGCCATGTTCTCCCACATATTGAAGTTTCTTAAGGCTCAGTCTTGTGGACAAACCCTACAGTGGTCAAGCAAGGGACATAAATGAATGGAATGAGTCAAATGGAAGTGTGTCAGGTTCAAGAGCTTGTGATCCATCTAGAGTGTGACTGCAACACTGCTCCCACTAGTTTTTGCTATGCTAGAATGGGAACCAAAGGTTGTTCGAGGTTCTAATGTTTTTTCTTTGAATGCCAAAGCCCAGATAGCCTCTTGCAGAGTCAGTCCTCTGAAAACGTGCTTAGTGAGTGAAAAGAATAATAAGAATGAGAAATTCAAGAAAGTAAGATCCAGATTATCTGATTATTTATTCATTTTCATCTTGGTTTCTTCTTTTATCTTCCTACTCCCTTTTTGGGGTGTATGAGAGGTGACATAGATTCTGTAAAATCAATAGTTATAGCATAAATACCTTAAATTATTAGAACACATTTAGAGAAATGTTAAAAATTGTTTTTTAGTTAACAATCCTTCATATTACCTTCTAGTTATGAAGAATATGTTTAGAATATAAACAATAAAACTGGAATAATCCCATGTTATTTCAATACAAATATTGACACAATGAAGTGTCCAATATATTTCATAGGTAATAAATTAAAAATACATTGTGTATCAAGGAGAAATGGTTCATGTCTTTTATTTTGTGTCTAATAGGTCACTAAATTTGTGACCCCTACATCTTATGACTGATGTACAGCTGTCATGGAAATCTCCTAAAGTTTTTTTAGTCAGCTGCAGTTTCACTTCCAAGGTCATATTGATTTTATACCATTTTGTAGTTGGCACAGCTTGACATGAACCATAGATGTTGTTTTGAATTCTCAGTGCCTTTTATTAGATCTTTAAATCAATTACTACTAATATGCTGAGAAATTCAGAGTTTTCAACCATAGGCACTATTCTCAGAACTTCAGCTTGACAGCATATAAGATTGGAAAATAAATGAATTGAATTCAATCCAAGTTTTCTGACTCTTAAATCAGAGTTTTTTTTCCCCCAGTGAACTTTTCTGCTTAATAGATGATAATTTACTTTAATCTACCCAAGTTAATTGAATTGGAGATCATAATATGAGCACTTCATCTCAGACCCATATGCTTATGTTGGAAGGAATTTTGAGATAAGAAAGAGGGCTGAGGTGTGATGTAGTGGGATGATAAGAATTAGGCAAGACTGAGATGATTTTAGATGTTTACACTTTAACCAATATTTATATATGGACTCATATTCATTTTCACTTTTTTCTATTAATTTTTAAATTGTCCTTTTTCTCTCTGTTCTTCTTGCTCCATTCCCTTTTTTCTTTAGTCTACAACTTATAAAATTAAAGCATTTTTTGCTAGTTGAATTTAGTGAATAAACTGCCTCACTTGAATTATAATTAAATAACAAATATATAAGCACCTGTCTTTCTTTAAAAAGGTAAACATAATCTTTCTTTTTTAAAAATTATATAGTTCTGTGGTTTTCATGTATTCAGAGTTGTGCAACTGTTACCACTAATTCCAGAAGATTTTCATCACCTTAAAAATAGTCTTATATGCACCAAAAATTCCACTTCTGTGTATATACCCAAAAGAGTTGAAATTGAGGTCTTGAAGAGATATTTGTGCATTTGTGTTCCTGGCAGCACTATTTACAATAACCAAAAGGTGACAGCAACTGAAGTGCCCATCAATGGGTGAATAGGTAAACTAAAAGTGTCCATCAGTGGGCCAATGATGTAAACAAAATGTAGTGTGTGTGTGTGTGTGTGTGTGTGTGTGTGTATACTATTCATCCTTAAAAAGGAAATAAATGCTGACTTATGCTACAGCATGGATGAACCTTGAGGACATTACATTAAATGAAATAAGCTAGTCACAAAAAGACAGATATTCCATGATCCCACTTATATGAAATAACTAGAATAGTTAAATTCATAGAGACAGGAAGTAGACTGGTGGTTGTCAGGGGCTGGTGGGTAGGGATAAAGGGGACTTATTGTTTAATAGATACAGAATTTCAGTTGTGCAAGATAAAAGGAGTTCTGGATGGTGGTGATGATTGTACAACAATGTGAATGTATTTAATACCACTGAACTCTATACTTAAAAGTGGTTAAAATGATTGATGTGTATTTTACTACAATTAAAAAAAATTAAAGAAACTCCATATCTGTTAATACTTACTTCTCACTCTCCCCTCCTACAACTCCTGGCAACTATTAATTTACTTCCTGTCTTGGTAGGTTTGCCTATTTTGGATATTAATGTAAATGGAATGACACAATATGTGGCCTTTTGTGTTTGGATTCTTTCACTGATAATTATGTTTTTAATGTTCATTCATGTTGTAGAATGAATCATACTTCATTGTTTTTTATTATGAATGCTATTTTATTGTATGAATGTAATGCATTTTATTCATCTATTCATCAGCTGGATTTTTTCCACTTTTTGATCATTGTGATTGATGCTATCATGAACATTTGTGTACAGGTCTTTTTGTGAACAGGTTTTAATTTCATCTGGGTAAATACTGAAAAGTGGATTTGTTGAATCATGTGGAAATTCTATGATTAACATTTTGACGGACCATCAGACTGTTTTACAAAGTGGCCGCACCGCTTAACTTTCCCACCAGCAATGTTTGAGTGTGTCAGTTTCTCCACATCCTCATCAATACTTGTTGCAGTCTGTCTTTTTTATTATGGCCATCCCAGGGTGCGTAAAGTGGTATATCATTCTGGGTTGATTTGTATTTCGCAAATGATGAATGACATTGAGCATCATTTCATGTGCTTTGTCATTTCTCTACCTTCTTTGGAGAAATATTTTGAAATCCGGAAGTGTGAGTCCTACAAAGTTGTCTTCTTTTTTTAAGATTGTTTATATTGAGTCCTTTGTGTTTACACATGAATTTTTGGATTGCCTTGTTAATTTCTGCATATAAACCAGAATGAATTTTGATAGGGATTACAGGAATCTATAGATCAGAGGGCGTAGTATTGCAATTTTAACAATATGCCTTTCCTGAATCATGAACATGTGCTGACTTTTGCTTTATTTAGACTTTCCTTCAGTGATGTTTTGTAGTTTTCAGTGTACAAGTCTTGCACTTGTTTGGTTACATTTACTAAGGATTTTGTTCTCTTTGATGCTACTAAGAATGCACTTGTTTCATTCATTTCATTTTCAGAGTATTCGTTGCCAATGTATAGAAACGTAATTGATTTTTGTATATTTCTTCTGTATCCGTGACCTTGCTGAACTCATTTATTAGTTCTAGTAGTTTTTTTGTTTGTCTGTTTTTAAGTGGATTCATTAGGATTTATTCTATGCAAGATTCTGATGTCTTTGAATAAAGACAGTTTTACTTCTTTTCTAATCTGGATGCCTTTTATTTCTTTTACTTACCTGGTTATACTGGCTTGAAGTTCCAGTACAATGTTGAATAGAAGTGGTGGTAATAGAATTAGCTTCCTGTGCGAAAAATGGAGCTTAACAATCAGGAAGTATTTAATACGAATAGTACTGGGAATTATAGTGCTGTGGTTAGGAGAAAGTGCCTTGGAATTAGAGAGTCCAGGATACAAATCCTAGTTCCTTCATTTACATATATTTTTTGTAACTTTGTGCAAGCTACTTAGTCTATTAACCTTAGTTATTACATGTAATAATATGGGAATTATAGCATATCTAATGAGGATGAAGTAAATTAATGCATATAAAGTGTTTAGCAGAAGACCTAATGCTATTCTTAGTAACATTAGATAAGCGTAACCCATTATTATCATTATTTTCCAACTATACACCTTCTTAAAACAATCTAGATATTATTAACACTATGTCTTTCTATATTTGCCTGAATTATCTTTTCAGCTCCAAGGGGCCTTCTGTTCACTTATTTAGAGCATTAATATTCTTCTTTGTGTCACTTATTCTCCACTTCCTACTGCAGCAAGAAATGAATTAAATAGTAAAGTGGCTAATGCAGACAGCATAGTATAAATTTCTATTAATTTTGCCATTGCTTTAGAAGAGTGAGCTTATTAAATATTGAATACTTTCCTGTTTCCACCTTTCATATTGCAGAGATAGTATTTGAAGAGGAACTAAGGAAGATTTTTTGATACTTTATACCTACTTGCTCTTCTTAAGCAATTTTATTCAACAATATGACTGCAAGTACCATCTGTTTGCCAAAGGTTGGACAATTTTCATTTCTAACCTAAACTCCCTTTACCCTCCTGGTTCCCCACTTCTTTCTGAGCTTACAATTTCCTCATAAATACCCAGACATTTTCCCAACTAATGTCATTACCTCCCTTCTCCCCTCCATTCTTGGTTATGCCATCCTCATCCAAGAGGTACTTAATTCACTTAATCATTTGTTAGAAAACTTGGTATCATTCTCTCTCACCATCTATACCCGTTTACTCACTAACTCACTGTTAATTTACTTTGAAGTCTTTGCATTAAATATATTTTGAATTTGTCCCTACCTTTCCTCCTCCACTGCCTTAGGAACAGCTCCTGTTTTTATTCAATCTTTGCTGAGGCTAATTCAGTAGTCTTCTAATCGGTCTCTCGGTCTCCCATTTCTTCTCACACAATTCATTCTCCTTACCAGTCACACCACCTGTTTTCTGAAGTATGTCTCTTATCAAATGGCTCCCCTGCTAGAAACTTTAAGTGGCTTCCCGTCATCTGGAGAAGGCTCAAATGCTCTTCAAATGCCTTAGTATAGTGTACAAGGCCATATAAAATCTGAACCAGACCTGCTTTTTAAACTTTGTTTCCTACCGCTCTCTTGTATAGTCTTCCTTTGGCCATTACTTTAGAAGAAAGAGGGGCGAAGCGTTGGATAATTTGTCCTGTGTTTCACCTGAATTGTCTGTTATTCTGAGAACATTCCATAACTTTTCATGCCTCTTTTTTACTTGGAGTCTTTCTTGTTTTCTTGTGTAAGGATGTTGTTCCTGAGTCTATGCTTCTAAGACCCCTGACTCTATTCACATCTCTTATAACCATCTGGAATAACATTTTCTTTTTTTTTAAAAAAGACTTTCTTACCTTCTACATTGTGAATGCATTTAGAACCAGAACTTAGCCTTATTTCTATGTTTCTCTAGGTTCCAGTAGTGTGGTGCTTAAAACATTGACATATTAATAGATATTTGTTAAATGAATGAATAAATGAATGAATATAAAACAGAGGGACCACCTAGAAAATTATATTCTGCTGATTACATTATGATAATACTTTATATGGCTTTAAGTGAAATGTGACCAGGGGTTTCAAACTTCAGAAGACTGTTACATGTATTCTTGTGGTACTTGACATGTTAATCTTATAGAAATGGATTAACTACAAATGCTTTTTCAAAGGGCTTAATTTCTTATTACAAGGTCATTGCTAACGAATAAAGTTGATGAGATTGTCCTGAATAATAATGTGCAAGTCACATTACTCTGGACGATCTAGCTATGAATTGCAATGGAGTGGAGAATGATTTTATGTTGTGGGTTTGAGACTCTGCTTATTGGTAGTGCCAGCTCTGGGAGCCCACGGTTGCTGCAGATTAAATTTATCAAGCATTTCATAGTTTAAGATTACACATGTTGAGCACCATTTTAAAATATACGGAAACTATCAAGAGTATTGCAAGCATTTGTTATGCACCAAAATATACATACATATACATGTAAGCATACATGTTTCTCTTTGATATTACTGAATGATGTTACCTAGGTGAAGCATGCTTTACAAATGTGGCAGTTGTTTAAGGTAGAACATGGAAGACAACTTTACATTAAAGTTTATTTAATGGTCCATGTTAACAATCATGAGATAAATTGTAAGATAAGTGGCACTGGGTGGTGGTGTGTTGGAACTGACCAGTTTTGAGTGAAGAACAGAAACGCAACTACTAAAATATTATAAAATCCAGTATTTTAAATAATATCGGAGCAGAAAAGAAAAAAAATAATTTGCACAAATATAAGTAATAACAAGTAAAGTAGATTGAATTCTCATACATACAGAAATTGTCCTAATGTAGCTGATTTTGGAAACTTACAGAAAGTATGTGCCTCAGGTAATAGAAATACTTCAGATCTGCATACTTGGATTCAAGTCAGATTTTCAATTTCCTTTGTGGTAATAAGAATAAGAAACATAGTAATGGACATAAGGCATCTTGGAGATGTATAGGGAAGACTCATTGTGATGTGGAAAGAGAACTAAGTCGGAACTCGGAAAGCAGGAGCTCTGGCTCTGACTCTGACTACAACTTTTCACCTCTGGGCAAATGTCTTGGTCTTTGAATTTTCCTCTTCATGCGAAATGGGCGTGATCATAATGCTTCCCTCTTTTCTTCCCTTGCTCATAGTTCTGTGGTTCAGATGAAATAATGTAAATTTATTTTACCCTTTTCTCTGTAATGTTCAATAGACATAGAAAATAGGTCTAGTGGCAACTAATGTCTTCAGGGCTTGTGCCGAAAAAATGAATTGAATGATTAGGTAGAGGGTGTATGATGAAGGAAACAAAGAGGAGAGCAGAGAGAAGATGAATGGGGTTCCCTTAAAAAGTTTTATGCTATGAGATTAATAGTTACTCTTTTCCCAGGCTTTATGAGGTATTGTGTCTTTTATGTGGAAGTACCATTTGTGAAATAGTCTATTTTTTTTAGTTAGACCCTTAAGAGCACTTATTTTTTTAAATGATAGGAGGATTTCTTACAGAACAACCACAGAATTATAAATGGGAATCAACTCTACTATAACTTCATTGATTTGGGAACTGTGAGTGAACAGCTAGAGCAGGAGCTGAGAAATGGAGAAGAAAAATGAACAGTACCCTTCAAGAGCCAATAATATGAAATTTTCTTCTTCCCTGATCTCAAAACTTTGCCTTTTAAACATTTTGCATCTCCTAAGTCATCAGAGAGGGGGCAAGTTACATTTCAACAGGATATATACTACTGTGAGTTGTCAAAAGTAAAATAATTACTTAAAGTGGGTAACAATCAAAACTTACCCTATTTTTTTTCAAAATGTGCTAGTGACATAAGTTTTATTTCAGAATGAATACTGTTAGCTGGTTTAGTCTCTTCACATCCATTTACTAGAAGAACTGAGGCATGTTTTTGTAGAAAGTATGAAAGTAACACTACATTTAATCTTGAGAAACTGTGAATCTGAGAGACTCCAAACTGAACAGACACTATTGTCTATTCATTGTCAAAGAATAAGATAATTTAATTTATTTTCATGAAGTGCTTCTGTTTATCAGTGTCTAGTTGAGTATTACTATAAAAGTAAAGAGTTTTATATTGAGAAATAGCAATAGATCTCTGATTGCTGTTGTAAATGTGAAGCATCATACACACTTAGATTGTATTGTGTCCTTGACACTTTAAATAGTTTCCAATTTTCTCCATGGTAGCATTCAAATTGATTCCTCCTGTGGATTCTTCTTTAATCCTCTTATTCCATATTCCAGGTAGAATTAAATAAGGATACTATAAGCCTCAGCAACTAATGAAGAGACAATGTAAGGGGAGGGAGAGTGTAAGGGCTCAAGGGTGGCCTGATGCCGTGATCACCAGACTGTGTGCACAAAGCTGGGGGATGGCGAGCCCAGGGCCGCCTGACAGCTGGGCCGGCCTGCTTTGCCCAGCACCAGGAGCCAGACATTGGAGGGTGAATGAGGCCGCCCATGTAGAGTTTGGAATTTCTTGATAGTTTGTTCTCTTTACTTTTTCTTTTTTCTTTTTGGCTTGCTTTTATTGTACACAATGTGTTATTAGGAAGTGGGATCAAAAAATGAAAATAAATTTGATTTCTTGGATTTGTTGTGAGGGTGGTATATGTATCTAAAAACATACTTTTTCTGTAAGTAAAATCTAAAATAGTGGGTAAATGAACATTATTCTCTTTAAATGAGAGGAGCTCATTTTTTATTCACAGAAGATTCCTTCTATATCAGAACAGATATATCTTTAAAAATGGAGTTCAGTAATAGTCTGGCTGTGCTTTATCTACTCATAAGTTCATTCTAATTTAGAAAAGACTTTAAATCCTTTCTTTGCCCTTTTCTTTTAAAAACATTTAGCATAAATTACTCTAAGTAACCTTTTCAGAAAAAAAGATTCTTTAATAATTCACTTTTAAAATAATTCAAAATAACCGTTACTTATAAAAATAACGATATTTTGGAATTTTATATTTTAGTGACTAAAATATCTTCTTATAAATGAAAACCCCAAAATTTAGTATATCAGGAATCTACTACTCAAAAACTATTCTATAAAATGTACATTGGCCCTCTCTCTTATTAGCCAATGTTACTTTCCTCTTCTTTTGTGCCTCCAAACATTCACATGACAAGCAGAAAGACTTATTTATGCAACTCCAGAAACCAGGTATAGGACAGAGTGGAGGAGGATATAAAAAAATTTATGCAACTCTGGGAACCAGGGATAAGAGCAATGGATGAGAGCAACCATTTATTCAATACAATGCTCCCATCCAAATTCTATATATCTGTATCTATCATCTATCTATCTATCTATCTGTCATCTATCTATTAAACATTTTATTTATTTATTTTATTATTTATTCAAATTTTTATTAAATTTATTGGGATGACATTGGTTAATAAATTATATAGGTTTCAAGTGTACAGTTCTATAATACATTACCTGTATATTGTGTTGTGTGTTTACAGCCCAATTCAAGTCTTCTTTCATCACTTTTTATCCTCTCTTTACCTTTTTCTACCTCTCCTCATCCCCTTTTCCCTCTGGTAATCATCACACTGTTGTCTATGTCTGAGTTGTTTTTTTTTCCCTTAATCCCTTCACCTTTTTCACCTAGTCTCCCTCCCCTGTCCCCTTTGTTAGCTGTCAGTCTGTTTTCTGTGTCAATCAGTCTGTTTCTATTTTATTTGTTTATTTTATTCTTTATATTCCACATATAAGTGAAATCATATAGTACTTGTCTTTCTCTGACTGGCTTATTTTACTTAGTATAATATTGTCTAGATCAACTTATGCTGTTGCAAAAGGTAAGATTTCCTTCATTTTATGGCTGAGTAGTATTCCTCTGTGTAAATATACCACAGCTATTTTATCCACTCATCTACTGATGGGAACATGGGCTGCTTCCAAATCTCGACTATTGTAAATAATGCTTCAATGAACATAGGGGTGCACATATTCTTTTGGGTCTGTGTTCTAGGCTTCTTCAGACATAGTCCTAGAAGTGGAATTGCTGAACCATAAGGTATAAATGTTTAATAAATAGAAGTGTCAAAAAGCGGAATAGTCCCATTTGTTTATTTTTTCCTTTATTTCCCTTGTGCTAGAAGGCATATTGGAAAAATATTGCTATGTGAGATATCTGAAATTTTACTGCCTGTGTTTCCTACTAAGATTTTTTTTATGGTATCATGACTTATATTTAAGTCTTTTATCCATTTTGAGTTTATTCTGATGTATGGTGTAAGTTGGTGGTCTAGTTTCATTTTTTTGTGTGTATCAGTCCAGTTCTCCCAACACCATTTACTGAAGATACTATTGTTACTCCATTGTGTGCTCGTGCCCTTTTTGTCAAATATTAACTGACCATAGAGACATGGGTTTATATCTGAGTGGATATAAAAAACCGTGGCGCATTTACACAATGGAATACTATGCAGCAGAAAAAAGAAGGAATTCCTACTTTTTGTGACAGCATGGGTGGAACTGGAGACTATCATGCTAAGTGAACTAAGCCCATTGGTGCAAGACAAATATCATATGATATCACTTTTAAGAGGAATCGAATGAACAAAATAAAATAATGAGCAACATAGAACCAGAGGCATAGAATTATAGGAAAGACTGACAGCTGTAGGAGGGGAGGAGGGAAGTGGGGACTGTTTTAAAGAAGGTGACGGATTAGTAAAAAAACATATAAAGGACCTATGGATGTGGACAAAGATGTGGAGACTGACTATGGAAGGGGGTGCGCTGGGTAGAGGGGGATGAAGGGGAAAAGAATTTGAACAACTGTAACAGCATAAACAATAAAACATAGAGAAAAGTGGAATGGATTGCCTTGAAAAATAAATTTTTCTGTACTGAGAGTGTCAATAGGAAGCTGATTAATCATTTGTTTAAATATGTAACAATTAGAGAGAGCAGGACTAGAGGACCTCTAACATACATGGACTCCCATGTTATATAAATGTTTACAGAGAAAATGCAACAAGAAGGTGATAAATGGAAGAACACATTAGTTTTGTTTAGCACTGCCGTCTTGTTTCTAACAAAACAGTCTTTTATTATTCTTCCAAGCATGTGGTTAACTGTTTCTTTTCATGGTTATTGAAACTCTCTGAGCCTTTCCTCTATGAAAATTGTTGTTATATTTATTGCTAAGTATATTCATTATATTGCTTATAATAAAAATTTATCAGAAATATATTTCTTTTCTTAGTTGGCTTATTTCTATATTGTGAAAATAATGATATATGTGACAGAGTTTTTATTTTCTTTGTGTTGGTTACTAGAAAACTTTTCATTAATTTTGACTTCTGCTTTATATAATGCATTTGGTGTCTGTAAACTGATTTCTGGCTTCATCTTGTGTTTTCTATTCTTATTCTACCTGCTCACCAATGATCTCCACCCCTTCTTAATTTTCTTACTTTATCCTCCTTCAAATTTTGTTTGATCTTGCATTAAATACATTGTAACACAGCAGAATAACAAAAAAATATAAATAAAACCCTGATGCAAGCTCTCCTTAAAATTATTCCATATTCATAATCATAATATTTTCCAGGGTAATATTCACTTACTTCCTCAGTTCCTCAGTTACTCCCCCCCAAAAAAAAGAAAGAAAAAGAAAAGAAAAAAATCTTCCCCAAATTTCATAATTTGTGTAGTGTTTTACTTTAATATGGGGGATAGAGCAATGCATTTATTTACTTTCCTTAATTACTCAAATGCTACTGAAATCACATTATACTTATAAGAAGGGGGTAAGTTGAAAAATAAATGCAGAGAATAAGGTGTGGGCATGAGAATGGAGTGGCACCAAGGCCAATGGACTAGAGTCTTGAATTTCTGGTGAACTGAAACTAGAAGGGATGGATAAAATACAAAGGGGAATGTAGGTGCCCAGAACTACTTTTCTATGCCCAGGAAAAGACTATAGGTGAGGTGGTAGCTCTTCTCTTTTCAGGAGTCCTGGATAAGCTCCAAGTACAAGGGCAAGATATTACCGAGGGACATTTCACAAGGCAGTTGATTAAAGGGCTGTGCGCAGAACAGGTGGGCCAGATCCCTTATTTACTGCCCACACCACTTCCTTCCTCTATCTTTCTCCCACAGAGTACCTCCTGCTGAGCACAAGCCGCCCCACTCCCGCCTCCTAGACTGGCAACCACAGTATGGAAAGCAACTGAACTCTCTGTCAGGGGGCTTAGTTTGAGTGTTTGTTCTGCAAAACAGGGTCTTCCTTATGTTAGCATGGAGAGTGGTATCCAGTTGGTGTGCTGAATCATCATTTATTCATCCTTAAATGAACTTGTCAGTGGACATGTCCTGACCATAATCACAGAACTTGCAGCTAGCTCTTCCATCCAAAGTAAAGGTGTATAGTAGGAAATCAACCTGTATAATGACAGAGAAATTTCAGTAACTGAGAGTAATTAATCTAGTTATCATTCAGAGATAATAATAGGCAACCAAGAGTCTTTCCAACATGTTCAGTGAGCCAATGACACAAAGAAGAAGGATCAAACAAATGCAACTATCAGGATAATTCAGGAAACAAAGGATAATTTAAAAAGTTATAATTCGCTTCTCAGGGTCACTTGAATTGATATGCTATTCTTAAATATTGCGGAATACTGCCATGAAAAAGGAGTAATTAGAAAATAAAGGGAAATTAAGTATTTAAAAATATGCTTGCTGAAATGAAAATAATTATTCAGTGGAAAAGCTGGAGAAAAAAAAAATCAAGAGAACACTCCAAAATATGAGCTAAAATCAAAAAGAAATGAAATGGGAGATAAAAAATTTATAGAGCTTGCAGGAGCAACCTGAGACCTCCATGATATGTATTCAGTCGGGATTTCAGAGAAGGAGAACAGAAGAAATTAAAAAAAAAGTTCTGGGCTTCTGAAAGATGACACAGACAATCAGATTGAAAAGGTGGGGTTGACTGAGACCTGACAGGCTACGTCATGGTGCAATTCAAGGATACCAAAGAAAACAGGACGATTCTAAGGGAGAACAGATTACCAACAAAGGAATGGCGATCAGAGTGAACCAGACTGTTCAACCAGCATGCTTGATGCTGGATCACAACAAAGCAGGTCTGTGCAGTTTTGAGAGAAAATGATTGGAAGCTTTAACGATAAACTGTCAAGTGTGAGGCATTCAGGAGATATTTCTAGAAGTAGATCGGCTTAGAAAGTTCACCTTTTATGTTCTTGTTATTTAAAAAATTATGTGAGGATGAATTTCTCTAAAGGAAAATGGAGCCCGAGAAAGGAAATTATGAAGTCTAAGAAACAATGAGCCTAATCCAGGAGGTCAATGAAAAGAAACTTTTGGGAGTCAGTGGTCCAATAGGCTTGAGTAGCAATTACTCCAACTTGAGTTAGAGGTTAGAAAGAAGGTTTGAGTGTGTGTGTGTGTGTGTGTGTGTGTGTGTGTGTGTGTGTTTAGATATATATCCTTTCTTTTTTTTTAAACAAAGAGTATGGTAATGTGAAGTGGTGTTCAGCCGATTCACCTTGAAGGAAGTCACTGGTGACATTCTAATCCTCTTTTCAGCTCCAAAAAGACCTTGATCTCTTGGTGATGTTCACCTTTGCTCTAGTTCTGCTTTATTCCTATTTGTGTTACTTCTTGTTATCCTTATACCCATGAACTAAATGGTAAATATAACTACTACTGTAAGCAGTACAAGCTTATAGTACAGTTGCAGAGCATTTGTATTAATTTAAGTACATTTATTCTTCTCTCAAGACTTAAGATCCTTTTTTTTTGGTGATTGTTACAGAAAGCAAAAAATCTTTTTGGTAAACTAATTTGGCTGTTAGTAATATGTCTATATGTTCTTTAAAACCACAAAGGTAAGAATCCTTCCAAATAACTATCAACTTATTTCTGCTCACATAGGTTTTGTGATTGCTCCATTAAATCCAGGAGATTTCCTAGTGATGAGCATGGCCAGCCCAACTGATGTGGCCCATAATGTAAAAATGAGACATATAATGTCTTCTTAGGTCCAGAAAAACTTTACTATTAATTTTGAAAGCTCAAGGAAGTAAGTTTATCCATCAATCACAGTCTCAAAAACCTGATTTTTAAAAGAAGATCTATATTCCAAAATATAAAGTACTTTAAGAGAAAGCAGTGGTGCTCAAATAAATTTATTATGGGTGTGGTCAGATGTGCCTAGTACTAAACATATTCCTCATCCAGAATTTGACCCATTCCTAAATTTGGCCCTTTCATGGATTTTTTATTAGCGGTATAGAAAAGAGTAGGAGTCAGTGGCTTCAGAAACTCATGGTTTCAGCTTAGATTTTTATCTTAATTTGGATAAGGAGAGTTTGAGAGGAAAATGAGATAAAAATACTTCTCTGTTGGACACTTCAGACTCATGAGAAATGACAGGAATTCTTATTGTTGAAGAGCCATTTTTATTTTACATTAGAAAGGAAAGAGACCTTTTCAGAATTTAAGTTGGTATTTTTTAGGACTATAATTAAAAACTTTAAACTTTTTTTTTGGTAACAGCTTTATTGAGGTATGATTTACATACCATAAAATTTGCTCAAGTATACAATTCAATGATTTTTACTAAGTTTACAGAGTTGTGCAATCATCATCATAATTTAATTTTAGATTAGATTTCTATCACTCCTGAAAATCTTCCCCTGTCCATTTGCAGTGACTCTCTCTGTTCCCACCCCCAGGCAAGGCAGCCACTGATCTGCTTTCTGTCGCTATAGATTTGCTTATCCTGGATATTTCCTATAAGTTAAATCGTACAATATATGGTCTTTAGGGTCTAGTTTCTTTCCTTAGCACAATGTTTTTGACATTCATTGATCTTATATCAGAAATGGAATTACCTTCTGGAGGGCGGGCCCCTCATAGCACAGGCTTCCCCTGCTGGATGAGGCTCTCGGAACCCATCTGCATCAGTGCACCAGCTGCTGTTGTTGTGAGAGGCTGCGTTTGCCTTCAGGGAGCTTTTTTGAAGACTCAGCGTGTTTGCCCATTTCATGATGGGTGATTTACGAGTGCACCTGCCCTGGATTAAAAAAAAAAAGTCCTCAAAGGGAAATGTTTTGCCGACATGGAAGATGTGAAACAATAAACGGCAGAAGCACTAAAAGGCATCAAAATCGATGAGTTCAAAAACTGTTTTGAGCTGTGGAAAAAAGGTCTTGATAGGTGTATTGCATCAAATGGAGAGTACTCTGAAGGTGACTGAAGTTTAAACATGTAAGGATAAAGCTAAAATTTTAAAAATAAATGAATTCTGTTTTGGGGGTGTGGTATTTCATGTTCAACATCCATGTTGCATCAGTACTGCATTTTTGTTCTCAAAGCAGAACAATTGGACTGATTTCCATTTTCTTATGTGTTAGAGTTCAGAATAACTAAAAAAGACTGTTGTGTACATAACATAAACCATTACAAATTATATCTTATCTGAATTATCTAAATGTTCAAAACAGAGAGATTTTGGTTTTTGGTTTGTGTTTGTCAACTTATTTCATTTCCCCAGTTAATTTCTATGTATGGACATAATATGATTAATCTCTGAGCAAAACGACAGTTACTTTGCTATTAAAAATTCAAAGCATTTTCCTGTCTCATAATTTGAGGATGTTTATCAATTTCCCTTTGATTAATTTGAACTCTGCTATCACTTGTCTTGTAATGAAAAATTTTCAGGGTTTTAAAAAATATTTTTAATTTATTCCTTTCTTTTTTTCATCATTTTGCCAGAGTGTTGTGCTGAGGTGAGGTGGAAAGAAAATGATATCAAAGTTAAGAGACTATAGATAACTAGAACATAAAGAGAATAGAACTCTTTTCTGCTCTAGCTTTCTAGTTTCTTTTGAGTACTACCTTGTTGTCCTTAAAATGTGCAAACTATTTTCAAATGTGAAAACAATATGGGCAGCAAAATCTCAGACATTGAGTGTAGCAATATTTTATTGGATATATCTCCCCAGGCAGGGGAAACAAAAGAAAAAATAAATGGGACTATGTCAAACTAAAAAGTTTTTGCATAGCAAAGAAAAACATCAACAAAATAAAAAAAACAAGCCACAGAATGGGAGGACATATTCTCTGATACACTGCATAAGGGGTTAATATCCAAAATTTATGAAGAACTTACAAAACTTAACACCAAAAAGAACAAACAACCCAATTAAAAAATGGGCAAAGGACCTGAATTGACACTTCTCCAAAGAGGACACACTTTGAAAAAGATCCTCAATGTCACTATTCATCAGAGAAACACAAATTAAAACCACATTGAGATATCATCTCACACCTGTCAGAATGGCTATCATCAATAAGTCAACAAACAACAAGTGCTGGTGAGGATGTAGAGAAAGGAGAACCCTTGTGCACTATTGGTGGGAATGCAGATTGGCGTAGCCACCGTGGAAAACATTATGGAGATACCTCAGAAAATTAAAAATGGCGCTGCCTTTTGACCCAGCAATCCCACTTCTGGGAATATATCCAGAGGAACCCCAAACACTAATTTTAAAGAACATAAGCACCGCGGTGTTCATTGCAGCATTATTTACAATCACCAAGATAGAAAGCAGCCCAAGTGTCCATCAGTAGATGAGTGGATAAAAGAAATATGGGACATTTACACCATGGAATACTAGGCTGTAAAAAATGAAGAATTTTTACCCTTTGCAACCGTATGGATGGACCTGGAGAACATTATGCTAAATGAAATAAGCCAGTCAGGGAAAGACAAATAGCATATGATTTCGCTCACATGTGGAATATAATGAACAAACTGAACTCACAAGGAAAACAGAGACAGGCTTGTAGACAGAGAGCAGGAAGGCAGCTGAGGCGAAGGGGGGGGGCGCGGGGGTGGAGGGATTGAGCAAAAAGGAAAATGGACTCATAGACATAGACAGCAGTGTAATTGCAGGAGGATGGGGGATATGAGGAGACTAAATGGTAATGGAAAAAATACCATAAAATTTTAAAAAAGAATATGATTGGACTCTTAGAAAATGAGAAATGTTTTAATTAGGGATTACTTGCTTATATAGTGAAAATGTATTTCTTTTTACTCAATTATAAGTTTGTACTTCTTTATACTTGCCTTGGTCACTCAAACTCTTATGTTACCTCATTATTGTATACAATCTATTTTATTTTTCCATTTATTTGGGGCACTCATGGCTTCTGGTGATTATCTTTTCTTGCTTCGTGGAAAGTGTTTTGAAGGGTACTGACTGATCCCCACTTTATTCTTAGTTCATCTATGAGCATCCCTAAAATAATTATATTCATTTTCCCTAAAGTTGCTGGAAAGATCATTTAGCATTTGCTACAAATACTTTGTAGTTTCTGTGGCTTTGATGCCCTATTTTATAATTTTAAATGTATTGTTTCTATAATCAGTAGAACAATAAACCTGTTACATAGAAGTAAGTTTTTATATGAACATAACTTGAGATTTAGGGTCAGTTTGCATGTCTCCTACATAACTTTCTAGCTGTGTAACCATGGAGAAATGTCTCTGAGCCCCAATTTCTTAAATTTCAACTTGGGGCTAATACCATCCCTCCTATAGTGTTAGTAAGATAAATAACTAAAATAATGCACTTAAGCAGAAATATAGCTTTTGAATATAGTAAGTTTTCAACAAATATTTGATTAAATTTTGACTGAATAAATTATGCGGAAGGTCGTCCTTCTGCTAAGGGTTCTGGTGCAGGTAACAGCAGCATCCCAGAGGCTACTTGAGGCAAAGTCTTTGCATCTGTGGTTCCAGGTACCAAGTGGATGGCATGAGGCAAGCCTGCAATGACCTTTTCTAAAGGAGACATACCAGTTCACTGGGGTTGTTCCTTCAGGAGTCACAATACCCGTGGTACATTTCAGGAGCAATGTCGCCAGGCTCATCCCAGGGCTCATTCCTTTTCTTTGAATAACCCATTAATGCGTTCAGTCATTCCTGCTGCTTGGGGCTGATAGGGTACATGCACTTGCCACTGAATATCGTGTTCTTTAGCCCACTCCTGTACCAAATGTCCCGTGAAATGTGTACGTCTATCACTGGCAATAACTATAGGTCAATCATAGGCTGCAGCCAATTGTTCAAGGACCTGGACAGTATGCTGCTGATTGGCTTTGGCTACAGGATATGCAAATCCAAGCCCGGTGGCACTATCTACAGCAGTCAAAATATACCTGTATCCTTGGTCCCTGGGTAGGGGACCTATGTAATTCACCTGCCACTCTCGTAGGGGCTACCGGCCCCTGCTCACATGTCCCTGCTTGGTATTCAGGCACCGTTGATGGGGATATAGGAGAGCATACTGTGGCCATTGGCGCACAGCCTCCTGGGCCTGTGCACGAGTGAGCTCCAAGCCCCAACATTTAGCTGCTTGCTCCATTGTTCTAGCCCCTACATGACCCAACTTTTTCTGCAACCAAGGGGCATTCACTGCCTGTCCTGGCACTATTCTTGTCTCGTGGGCCTGGGCTAATGCATCAGCAGCATCATTATCTGGAGCCAGGAAGGGACGGTGTCCTGGGACATGGTAGAGGGTCGCACCTGTTATGTGCCCTCATTTCCAGAGGTCTCCCCACATGGTTTTACCCCACAATGGGCGATGTCCAATTAAGCAGTTTTGGGCTGCCCAGCAAGGGAGCCACAATGTCAAACCTTGGTACACTGCCCAACTATAAGTACAGATATGCAACGGTCTGGCTTCATGCTTGACACAAGCCATGCTGCTCTCAGTTCTTCCCATTGGCTGGACTGTCCTGTTCCTGTTTCATACCAAATGTGTCTGTGTGGGGCTATGAGGCTATAGCAGCCCATGTTGGGGGCTTCCCATGACAGGAGCCATCTGTATACCAGGCTTCTGCCAGTATAGGAGCCTGTCCTTCTTGGTAGGGGCTTGGCACTCCTGCAAGGGACTTCTGGCTCTAGAGGGGTTTCAGCCCTGAATTGCACAGAACCTAACAGAGTGTGAAATTGCTCAGATAAAGGGCTTGTGGAAAACTGTGCCCTCTGTCCTAAATAAGCACCCCATTTAGTCAGCCTAGGGGTCCGTGCCACTCCAGTTCAGGGGTTTTTACCCAGGACCATATCCACCCCTCCACGGGATAAGTTGACTTATAGTCATGGGTTGGGTCCTATAATAGCCTTAGTTGCCACCAAGGCCACAGAAATGGCAGCCAGTTGCTTCTCTATGAGGGAGTAACTACTTTCAGCTCCCTTCCATAGCTGGGACCAAAATCCTATGGGCACCTTCCAGGACCCCTGTTTCTGCCATAAGCCCCAACCCATTCCAACCTCTGTGACCTGCACAGTTAGGAGGAAGGGAGGGAAGGATCAACCACACAGAGAGTCTGTGCCTGGGCAACAGCCCATTTTGTGGCTTTAAAAGCTTCTTCCCTCTCCAGAGTCTAGTCCCAAGTAGCCCCCTGGCACACTAAGCTGTGAAGGGGGCGCATAAGGGTTGCCAAATGGGGAATAAACACACACCAGAACCCCAAAAGGCCCAAATATCTTTGTAACTGCTTTACAGCTTCAGGCCTGGGATAGGCCTGGATTTTGTCTGTTACCACTTCTGGCATGACTTTAGCACCTAACCAAACAACTCTCAGGAACTTGACAGAGTAACCAGACCCTTCCACCTTGTCCTCGTTGATGGTCCAGCCCCAGTTGGCCAATGCTGTCCATAACTGACTGCTGCCGCTTCTAGATCTGCCAGAGAATCTGAGGTTAGCATAATGTCATCAATGTAATGAAACAGAGAGACTGAAGGTGCGTGCTCCCAGGTCGTTAGATTCTGTTCAATGAGTCTATGGCAAAGGGTGGGACTCTGTACATGGCCCTGTGGCAACACAAGAAAAGTCCATTGTTGACTTTCCCAGGTGTACGCAAATCGTTCTTGACTTTCTGCCTCAATGGTGATGGAGAAAAGGCATTTGCCAAATCCACTACATAGTGGAAACGCCCTAGAACATGTGCCAAATGATCCATTATCTGTTACATTGGGCACAGCAACATGTAAAGGCGGCATGACTTTATTTAATTTACGATAGTCTACTGTCATCCTCCAGGAGCCATCTGGTTTCCACACAAGCCCTACCAGTGGGCTGAAAGGGCTGTGCGTAGGGCGAGTAATTCCAGCTTCTTCTAACTTAAGAATAGTCGCCGTATTTCTTCTTGTCCTCCAGGCAAATGGTATTGTTTCATGTGAACATTCCTAGTGGCCCGAGGCAGAACCAAAGAGGCCTGGTGGGGATGTCCCCTTACAAAAGTCTTTACAGCTCTTACCCAAGGGCAGAATTCTCCCACTGTCATGTGCACCGTCAAGCTTTGCATGACATCAATACCAAGAATATGTTCTGGAATGGGTGAAATGTACACGTCATACGTCTTTGGTGGCAAATGCCCTATGACCAGGGTTACGGGGACCCTCTGGACATGGGTTAGATGCCCTCCATATCCCCCAATGCAGGCTGTAGGGCCCTTAAACTTACCAGGGTTCCCATATAACAGGGTGCTGTCCACTCCCGTGTCCACCAACGCCAAAACACGTTGCACATTGTGGGGGACCAGTGAATAGTTAATTCCACATGCGACCTCAGGTCTTCTGGCTCCCCAGCTCACCAGGCTCTCCGGCCTGACCCTAGCCTAAGAAGTCCGCCAAGTGAACCTCCCTACTCACAGGTTTCTTGAGTCCCCTCTTTGCCAGAGGCGTAAATTGTTGCTCTGGTCACAGCTGATTCCAAAGGGCCAACAGCACCTCATCTGGTCGCTGGTCTATTTTCTCCCCTGCAACACCTTCTGCCAAGAAGTTGCACCACATCTGTTGGTGGGTCACCTTCATGGCCCACCTACGGCTTATGAGTTTCTCTGGTGGACCCCGCCCTACTCGGGCTTTCTTTCCAGCGCCAATGGCATGAACTTGTCCTGCATGCTCTTTGCAGGGCACCTCCACATCACCTAAGTGGGCCATTGCCGAGGTTACCTCATGTATCCAGTGGTCCACGGGACCAACAGGGCAGCCATCCTCCCAAACGTTTCTTGGGGGCCTGACACTAGAATGAGGTCTTTCATGTGAGTGGTAAACATTCCTTCATCAGGACTTGGTGTCTGGTGGGACACCATTTGTCGCATGTCCATTTCCCTTATAATCCGGACTAAGTCCAAATAGGTTGTCCATTTACTCACAGTATCCGGTAACTCACCAGAATCTGCCCATAAGGTGCAAGTGGCCGACATTAATCAATTACTCAGGGAATGATTCCCAGTGTTACAAGCTGTATGGGCTACGTTTGGCAAGTGTTGGCACAAGGATGGAATAACCATTATAGAGGCCGACTGAGACATTTCTTCAGGGGACAGTTCAGTACCTTCTGTCCCATCATCCCACAGACGTAAAAACCAGCTGGGGATAGTTTCACCTGCTTTCTGTTGCACCTGCTTGGGCAAGTCCCAGAGTTCTGCTGAAGTACACATGGTCACCATGGCATGCCGCTTTGCTTGTGGAGCTCTAGCTGCTGCTCCCCTAGGTGCCATCAGCTGCTCCAATTCAATCTGTTGATGCACAATAGGCCTTACTTGGTGGGGCCCCGGCACAGGACTTCCATCCCTCATTGATGGGATCAAAGCTTCTGATACTATTAACATGCGCTCTGCCGCCTCCAGGCGTTGCTGCAGGGCCTCTTCATGGCATTGCAGCTGCTGCACCTGTTGTGCCTGTTCCTGGGTGGTTCGGCTGGCGTGGCTCAATACAGCCAGGAACAACCAGGCCACACGGCCCACTGCTTCCTGATGGGCCACAGGCACGTTGACCTCCATCGCTTTCAGGGCCCTCCTGGCGTCCTCTGGAACAGGGCATACAGCATCCCAGTCCTCCAGAGGCACCCGCACTGAGAGGTAGGCCACCACCAGGTACCGCAGGAGCCTAGGGGCCACATATCATCCACCTGGGGACCCTCAGGGTCTTTGGGGGCACCACTCACCTCATCCTGCGGACTACGCCAAATGTCAGAGCCCAGCTGCTCAGCCAGGGTAGGCTTCAGTGGTGAGAGACCCCGCTGAAAGAAAACACTAGTAGCTGACATACAAACCACACCTCAGGCCATAAGCACGCTTTATTACTGGC
The DNA here is from genome assembly GCA_004026545.1 of Mormoops blainvillei. Taxonomy (NCBI): domain Eukaryota; kingdom Metazoa; phylum Chordata; class Mammalia; order Chiroptera; family Mormoopidae; genus Mormoops; species Mormoops blainvillei. The sequence continues at coordinate 23,045 of PVJD01003677.1, read as the reverse complement.
TACAGGGGTTCTTAAACAAGCTTAGACAGTAGTGGCATCGTGCCCCAGCTGCGCAAAATGATTTTGCTTAGGTCACGCTTTCATAAGGAACTCACATAATTAGGGACTCCTGCACATGTGTACAATGACTCACAGTTCCAGGCTGCCGGCCCTGGACTGACCTTTAGGGGCCCCCCCACACCCCCAAGGGGAAGAAGAGAGAGGAATGAGGATGGCAGAAGAGGCACCATGGATTTCTTCATGGCTATCTCTGGGTCATGAAGTGTCAGCAGGGGCTCACATTTTGACACAAAGCAGGAATTCGGAAAAAGTACTGTTATTTGTTGTTAAACATAAAAAGAATCTGATACGTGCAATATATTTTGCCTTTGTATAATTATGATATTCAAAATACTTTCACTCACATTTTCTTATTTGATGCTCACTAGGATCAAGGTAGGCTGTGGCTGGTTCATTTTCGGCATTTTATTTGTAAGAAAACTGAAGCTCAGAGATGGAATGTGACTTGCCCTCCTTTCTACTGCAGTTTTCTTCTGTCTTCTGTAGTGGAAACTTTTTGTGAAACAGAGTCTGCCATGGCCAAGTTTTCCAATGGTTCCATGTCATCTCCTGTGATGTTTTCTTTTTCTGCCACCATTGTGATAGATGGAATGAATATCTTGGTGTGCCAGGATATGTCTGGGGGCTGGGCAATTAACCAATTTAGGAAGAAGGCAAGTTCTCAGTGCTTGAGCTCTAGTTCATTTCATTGGTTGTTCCTTCTCTTGCAGCTGTCTCTTCTCTTTCAGGCCACAGTGTCTCAAGTCCCAAATGAAGAATTTAGTTCTGATAAATGATTATTTTAGTGTAAGATAATAAAATGTGCAATATTTTGGGAAATATTTTCCACTTAAAGATAGAATATGAGATGAATTCCTGGATGTGAAATTTCAGAGACTGACATTTTAAAATCAGGGGGATAGTTTTAGGCACCAAGGATTTCCTGGGTCAGTACATGTCACAACTGAGATGAGTATCCACTCTGTTTACACAAAATGTTAACTCATCATTCATCAGTTATGAGCTGGGACATCATATGTTTACAAGGGTCTGAAGGATTCAGCTAAATGTTTCAGGCCCCTAGTCTTACATGGGGGTGCCTCACTGATGGAGGGATTGTCGGGATTAGGGGATATACTTTACAATAATAGGAATGCATCAATAATGAGAGTATGACAGAGAAAGCCCCTTCTCTGAAACCATATTTCTTAGATCTTGGGTATGTACCCCATGTAATTTATGTAGCCTTTATGTTACAGTGACTCACCGACTCACTGAAGTGGGGATGATTTGCATTTGGGTCAGAGCTTCTATCTCTGTGGACTTGTGTTCCTATACCACCAGCTCTGATTGGCAGTCATATCATGTTAGAAGTTTCCACCAAATTGTTGAAATTTTATGATGAGTTGGTTAATTAAAAATGCCAGAGAAAAAAAGATGACATTTTATTTAGAAATTTTTTGTGTTTATATATTTCTTCCCACTTGGGTGATAGTGACCATAAGGGTTGGTCATAGGGATATATAATGAAAGTCCAGAAGCTACATTTCTAATAAACTTCCAATAAACATTCTCTCTAGTACAAATGTGTGTGAGAATTTTAATGCCAGCAGAGATGTGCCCTAGTACAATGATGTAGCAGTCTGTGGCTGGCAGGTTTTCCCATATCATAGCAAATGGCAGATGACTATAATAGACAGGGTAGGACTGCTGACAATGGCCAGCCCACAGACCCATCAAAACCCACTTGAAGTAGCTGGCTGCTGGCCAAGTACATCTCTAAGGGACTTGAGAGATTCTGAGGAGTCGATATGGACGTTACATAAGGTCATTTACTGTCCAGAAGAATACAACCGAATGCTTGTTTCTCTGTGCTCTTTTTGGTGAAACACAACTCCTAGCCCCCTGCAGTGTCAGCTCAAAGGCACTAGTAGGAAAGAACCCACAATTTTTTTTCCTATTAAAAAAAGGAATTTTATAACTTCAAAACTTAGTTAAGCTTTTGGTTGTGAACTCTGAATTTTTACACCTTAAGGCATCAAAGATATTACTTGAGCCTGAATATATTCAAAGCAAAGTATTACCTTGCTGTAATAGAACTTCAGTATGATTTCTGTAGAAGACTGAATTTTTATAAAAATCTATATTATTGGCACTTCTAGAATGAGTTACTTGCAAAATATACTCTTGTAAGAGCAGGCTTATTGATGGGAATTAGAGGACAATATCTGAAAATATAATAGATATAGGTTTAATATTATTTATTCTTTATGACAATAATTAGCCAAGATACTGCCTCTTCCCCCCTCCCTCCCAACTAACCACTTATTATGGGAACTTTCAGTTTATGAAAATAAGGGCACATCAGGACTAAGTAAAAGGCATATTGTTATATTTCCAAGAGATATATGTTCACAGGCGAGAGGGGAAGAGAAACCTTTTGGGGTAGAACCCACTCATTTCTATTATTAGTACCTAAAACATACTGGATGATCAATAGTAGTTTCATCTACTATTTCAGTACCTTTACCTCCCTGTAAATGACTTCTAAGCTAATAATGGAAATCTTCCAGGAATATTTTGTGTGTACAATACCCTGAGTTAATCTTTCCAGTGATTGCATGACCCTTGTTTTTTCCGTCCTTTTTGGTTTGGACTTCCTTTTGATTTGTCCTCGGACACTTGGGTAGACTACACCTGTTGGGTGTTTCTGTCTTTCACTGATAGTCTGAAGTCCTTTAGTAGGTGAAGTCACATTCATATTCTTTAGTGTCTTCGGCATTTCAGAATCCATTCCGTATTCTGTTAAGACTCAGTAATAAAACATGCTTTTGCTTCTAGTTGAACACTTTTCAACAGGGGAACCAAAAGGTTTGCTCATACCCCTATTCCTCTACAACCACCCAGGCTTTGTTTACCGAAAGCAAACTTGTCTGCCTGACCGCTTCATTCCTTCGGGTTAGGTTCCCCCCAGGAGTCACCCCATTTCTTCATCCTATCAGATTGTTGGTGAGGAGCCATGCCTTATCTATAGCTCTCACTCGTGGCGGGGTCAAGCCACTTCCACCACCAAGCTCGTTCTTGCTTGTTCCTCTGTTTCCCCATATATCAGTGCAAATTGAATTTCAAAAAAATAAAAATCTCTGCTGTGTAAAACCAGCCTCTTTTTGTCAAGAATGGAGCTATTTCAATTAGTTGTGGTAAGCAATGCCCATTTAATTTCACGGATTCTTGAGTGCTCACTAGGAGAGCAAATTAAGGTCACCCCTAAATAGGAGGGCAAATGAACCAGGGTTAGACTTCAAGCAAGGCTACTGCTGGGTGAACTAAGGCTGGGTTTGAATGGGGACAGGAGTGGTAGAGTTGGGCAGGGGGACAAAAAGAAGTAAAACATTAACCCTCTTTCATTAATTCTGGTAGGTGAAGCTTTTTCATGACACTAAAACAAACCCTCTGAAGAGGGAGGTAAAAAAATTACAAAATTGTAGGAACAAATATCATTATACCATGTTTGAAATTGTTTCCATTCTACATACTTTAAATACTAAACCAAATACATGAAAAACTTAAAATAGATATATATTAATTTTAATTAAAGCATTTTATATGTGGGCTGTCAATGTCAGGGGAAAATTAATTACAGTCATGGGAATTAACAAAGTGGGTCACATTTGATTCACAGTAGAGACGTTTTCTATGTTCAGATTTCAAGGCAAAAATTTTAGGCTAAATGGGACAGGTATAAAATGAAAACAAACTGGAGTTTTTGTTGTTGTTGTTTGCTTGTTTACCTTCAAAGGATTGTTTTCTTGACCCAAATAGCATTTTCATCTTGCTTATGCTGAATTGCTCAAGAGAACAAATCCGCATGGCAAAAGTCGACATGCTGGAAGGGTTCACACACAGATTAAGCCTTTTCAGTGAGCTCAGTTTCCACTCTCTAAATCCAGAGATCCAGGTCTTCTCAGGGTTTTTCTTGAGGGCCCGTGCACACAGTTCGGGTGGATTGCTTTTACTTTTCTGAGCCATGAAATGAGAGAATAGGACTGAGCTGGTGGTCCTCAACTCTTACTGTGAATTGGATCTTCAGTTACCCAAACCCTCTTCAGGGTGGTTCTGATCGATGGGTAGTTCTGAGGAGGGGTCTTTGAGTTTATATTTTACCAGGTGATTTCTGATGTGTTGCTAAGGTCTGGGACCACTTGCCCTTTTAACAGATGGCTGTGAATTTCCCAGGGAGAAGAAATTGGTCACCTGTGGAGATTGCCCTGCATTTTTTTTTTTTTTTTTGGCAAGAATTCACCAGTGAGAATAAAATTGGGAGAGCTTGCTTTTCTGGCCTGGTAAACCACTTAGCCCAGCTCAGTGACCGGCTCAGTATCCCATTTCACGATATGACACCCCTGGCACAAAGCCTTTGACCTATGCTTGTTTACAGGAATAAAACAAGTGCTTACAAATAAAGGAGGAATTTTATAAGTTGGTGTAGGGTTGCACAGGTGCAATTCCTCTGGCAGAATTACTGATTAGAAATGGAATAGAAATCGAGTTCCGGTCAGGGTTTGGGGTATGGGCCAAGAGAATATATGATCTTTCCTTTATCTTCCTTTCTGGCACTAAATTGTAACGAAGTCCACCTGCATTGGGTAAATGTGTTCAGTTGGTGGCAGCAAAGTTCTGTTACAAAATTCTGTGAGGCTCTGGTGTTGGATGTTTTTAAGAGAGCCAGAGGGAACAAAGCAGCATGTATAATAACATCCATGTTTTCTGTTAACTGGCAGAGCTTTTAATTTATTGCATGTGCTCAGAAAAAGAAATAATATGTAAAGGAAGATTTCTTGTTGCCTTGGTCTAAATCCAGTCCCCTAAATATATTCTTTGTTTCCAAATTCAGAAGTAGTGTAGCATCAGCTTCAGATGAAGGATTTAGTCAGGTTGTGATTCAAAATGGTGGACATCTGAGGATTTATTGTTGGTTGTCATGTAAATTTATTAAAATGGGAGTTTTGATCTTGACATACATCCAGACAAGATTAATGATTTAGCATCTGGGGAAATCAAGTTTTTGATGCGATGAATGGATAAGGAAGGATTTACAATTTCACATTGGCAAAGACAAGAATTTAGTACTTAAAAAGCTATTTTAGAATTTTAGATTAATGGGAACTGTAATAACTGCCAAAAAACATTAGGTGGTATCTGACTAATATATTGACTAGAAGCCTTTGTAAGCAATAAACAGATGGAAATAAATGAACAAAAATGAAATGATAATTGGAAAGTTAGCACTGTGGATAGATAGTGACATTTTGTGGTTTGTGCCACAGCTTTTTGCCTGGGCTCTGGTGGTTGAATTAATCCTTGTGTATGTAAAACTGGGTGTTAATTCAGGGCCAGATAGAAAATTGAACCCTAAACTGGCCCACTGATTGCCTTGTAGCTGTGCCAATAACTTTACATAAGTGATTATCATCCAAAATGATTCGTGCTTTTGGAGAAACTGTCACTAGTACTGTCACTAGTACTCTCCCCATCACTGTGAGGTGCCGGGGGTGGGAGCAGAAGCCATAGGTAAGTGGATAAAATGGAGACTCAGGGGGAAACTCCAGCAAAACTGCTCATATATTATCAGAACACTGATGTCCTAATGAGAAACCACCAAGTAGAAAAATGGTTAAAATGGGAAAACATTCAAGATTAGTTATTTAAGTACTGAATATAAATATTCTGATATGATGCTTTTATTATGGTGCAAAGCATGAAAACATCAGATGATTACTAATATTTCTAAATTCAGATTCAGATTGTAATCTTTTTAAATCCCTTTTTTACACTGTTTTGATTACATAAAGGTTTTTTGGAAATAAATGTGTGTTTTGCTATTAAAATAATTTTTACTTTGCTTGACAGTTATGTTAAAGTTGACAGAAAGCTTAAAAATGTTAAGTGGTTATTTATTAACTTCAAAGTACCATCATTCCATAGCATTTACATTATAAAAGTAAGTTATCCAATGTGAGCTTAAGTCAAATAGACACCATCAAAGTTGAACATTCTGGGTTAAAATTTCAAAGTAGTTTGGAATGTTACCATATAAATCCCATTTAAAGTAATGGGATTTTTCAAACTGGAAATATTACTCCATGTGCGCAATTTTGAAAATATGTCCTGAAATATACTTTTTCTGTCTTTGTCATCATATTGTCAGTCACATCAAAGTTTGTTTCTTCTTCGTCTTTCAGTTCTGAAAATATAGCAAGGCAACAGAATATTGTGAATATAAACTTTTCACTCATGAGGAATTTATGACTGAATATTAGAAAACAATTACAAGAAATTTTGTAATGAGATGCTTCTTTTTATTAAAGCTGATTTTAAAAAGAATCTGCTGTATATAATTTCCTTTTCAAACAATAAATGGATTATTTCATATACTTATTGATTTTTTATTTTAATTTTTTCTATTTACTGAATTTATTGGGGTGACATTGGTTAACAAAATTATACAGGTTTCAGGTGCACAATTCTACACTATATCATCTGTGCACTGTATTGTATGTTCACCACCCTAAGTCAAATAACAGTGGATTTTTAGAAAGTTTAATATGTGTATGCAGATTGTAATCTTCTAATAAAGAGGGAAATACTGATCCGGGTAAGATAGAGGGCATTTTTGTTGGAGCCATGTCATTATGCAGAAGACACAGGATGTAGTTTCATACCTACATAAACCACGGCAGAGGAACAGTTCAAGAAACTGCGAGGCTATAATGGTGAACGGATCATGTAAATGGATGTTGAAATTCTCTTAATATAAGATTGGAGTGATGTTGGGGCATGCTACATCCAGACTGGACTAAAACAATGAGGTTGCTTGACCCAAGGGTTGATAGATGGCCGAGACAAGGAAGAACATTAGTGTAATTGATCGTGAAGCATCAATTCAGAGGGCTTTGGAAAAGCAGTGGTCTCGGCAGCCTTCTTTTAGGGCAAGTTGAAAGGAAATTTCAGAGAATTTGAGAATGCTTTTTCCCCTGCTGAGCGATTATGGGTTCTAGACAACACAGTGAAAGCGGTTGAGGAGTGGGGAGGAAATAGAGATGGGGACAAATGTAGGATGTATGAACTTATAGCAGGATTGGAGTAGAGGAGATGAGTGGAGACCTAGGACTCCTACACTTACATGGTCTCTGGCCCAAGCCGCAATAAAGAACATAATGAGATTAATCCTAGTGACTCGAGGCAGATAGATACTGAGATTTAGAGTGTTAAGGGTGGGGGAAAGATGGGGAGATAGTGGCTTTCTCCTCCCTCTTCTTAAAGTAGGCACAGGGCTCACTCTGAGCTCAGGACTCCCTCGTGACCCTTGCTGATAGAGGGTAAGATACTCATTTTAACTCTCTTTTTCATGCAGAATATGTCCCAGAATTTAAAAAAATTTTATGTTATATTGAGTAACAGCAGTTTTTAGAGTGTATGCACTAGAATCATTCATATGTACCATTTTGACTTTCGTTAAATTTTATTTTTTGGTCATTTGATTAATGTAATAATCATGGCCATAAATCAACTTTTACTTTTTATTTTTAATTTAATTTAAATTTTGAGTTCTCTCTCTCTCTCTCGCTTGTTTTTGCTGAAACCCTTCACCACCCCTCACCCAGCCCGCCCCGTCCCACAAGAACTGGCAGTCTGTGCTCTGTGTCTGTCCCTATTTTGCTTGTTAGTTCATTTCATTCATTAGATTCCACATGTGAGTGAAGTCATATGTCTTTTCTGACTAGCTTATTTCACTTAGCATAATATTCTTCAGGTCCATCCATGCTGTTGCAAAAGGGAATATTTCCTTTTTTATGGCAGAGTAATATTCCATTGTGTAAAAGTACCACTGCTTTTTTATCCACTCATCTACTGATAGGTACTTGGCCTGCTTCCAAATCTCAGCTAAGGTAAATAACACTTCAGTGGACATAGGAGTGAATATATTCTTTCAAACTAGTGTTCCAAGTTTCTTTGGATAAATTCCTAGAAGTGGAAATGCTGGGTCATAAGACAGTTCCATTTTAAATTTTTTGAGGTAACTCTACACTGCTTTACTCAGCAGATGCACCAAACTTTCCCATCAATAGTGCACAAGGGTTCCTGTTTCTACACAGCCTTGCCAAAAGTTGTTTGCTGATTTATTGATGATACTCATTCTTACAAGTGTGAAGGGATATCTCATTGTTGTTTTAATTTGCATTTCTCTGGTGATTAGTGATGTTGAGCATCTTTACATATGTCTATTTGCTTCTGTATGTTTTCTTGGGAGAAGTGTCTGTTCGGATCCTTTGCTCATTTTTCAATTGAATTGTTTATGTTGTTTTTGGTGTTGAGTTATACAAATTCTTTAACTTTTTTGAATATTTACCCATTATCAGATGTATCAGCAAATATGTTCTCTAATTCAGTGGGTTGTCTTTTCATTTTGTTGATGATTTCCTTTGCTGTGCAAAAACTTTTTAGTTTTATGTAGTCCCATTTGTTTATTTTTTCTTTTGTTTCCCTTTCCCAAGGAGGCATATAAGAAAGAAATATCATTATGAGAAATGTTTGAGACTCTTACTGCCTATGGTTTTCTAGGATTTTTATGGTTTTGAGTCTAACATTTAAGTCTTTAATCCATTTTGAGTTTCTCTTGTATATGGTATAAGAAAGTGGCCTAGTTTCTTCTTCTTTTTTTTTTTTGGCATCTATCTGCCCAATTTCCCATCACTATTTATTGAATAGACTCTCTTTACCACATTGTATGTTTTTTCTCTTTTCTCGAATGTTAATTAACCATAAAGGCATGAGTTTATTTCTGGGCTTTCTATTCTGTTTCATGATCTCTAGTTCTATTTTTTTTTAATGTCAGTACCGTACTATTTTGATTACTATAGCTTTGTAATATATTTTGATATCAGGTAGCATGATTCCTCCAACTTTGTTCTTTTTTATCAAGATTGCCATTGCTATTTGGGGACTTTTGTGGTTCAATATAAATTTTTGGAATATTTGTTCTAGTTCTGTGAAATACACCATTGGTACCTTGATAGGAATTGCATTGAACCTATAGGTTGCTTTGGGAAGTATGGAAATTTTAATGATGTTGATTCTTCCTATCCATGACCATGGTATATAATTCTGCTTCTTTGTATCTTCTTCAATTTCCTTCTTCAGCATCTTATAATTTTCCAAGTACATGTCTTTTACATCCCTGGTTGCATTTATTCCTAGGTATTTTATTCTTTTTGAAGTAATTGTGAACGAGTTTTTTCTTAGTTTCTCTTTCTGATAGTTCATTCTTGGTGTATAAAAGTGCAACTGATTTCTGGATTTTTATGTTGCATCCTGCTACTTGGCTGAATTCATTTATCATTTCTAGGGGTTTGTTTTTTTTTTGGTGGAATCTTTAGGGTTCTCTATATACAGTATCATGTCATCTGCAAATAACAAGACTTTTACTTTTTCCTTTCTAATTTGGATGCCTTTCCTCCTTCTTGTCTGATTTCTGTGGCTAGGACGTCCAGTATTATGTTGAATAAGAGTAGTGAAAGGAGACATCCCTGTCTTGTTCCTTTTCTTAGGGGGAAACACTGATAGTTTTTGCCTGTAAGTTATGATGTTGGCTGTGGATTTGTTGTATATGGCCTTTAATATGTTGAGGTGTGTATTCTATATTCTCATTTTGCTGACAGTTTTATTTTATCATAAATGGGTGCTAGATTTTATCAGTTCCTTTTTCTGCATCTATTGATATGACCGTGTGGTTTTAATTCTTCATTTTGTTGATGTAGTGTATCATGTTTACTAATTTGCAGATACTGTACCAACCTTGCATCACCAAAATAATTCCTACTTGATCATGGTGTATGCTCTTTTGAATGTATCACTGGACCCAGTTTGCTGATATGTTCTTGAGGATTTTAGCATCTCTGTTCATTAGGGATATTGGCCAATAATATTTTTTCTCTTTAGTGTCTTTATCTGATTTTGGAATTAAGATAATGCTTGCTTCTTAACATGAGTTTGGGAGTCTTCCCTCCTCTCAAACTTTTCAGACTAGTTTGAGAGGATAGGCATTAGTTCTTTGAATGTTTGGTAAAATTTACCTGTGAAGCCATCCAGTCCAGGACTTTTGTTCATTGGGAGTTGTTTGATTACTTCTTTAATTTCACTAGTTTTAATGTCAATTCAGATTCTCTGATTTTTTTGATTCTGTTCTTCAAGATTATGTGTTTCTAGGAATTTATTCATTGCATCCAGATTATCTAATTTATTGGCATGTAGTTTTTTTTGGTAGTATTATCTTCCAGTCCTTTGTATTTCTTTAGTGTCAGTTGTTACTTCTACACTTTCATTTCTGATTTTATTTATCTGGGTCCTCTCTCTTTTTTTCTTGATGAGTCTGGTTAAAGGTTTGTAAATCTTGTTTATTATTTTCAAAGAACCAGTTCTTAGTTTCATTGATCTTTTGTATTTTTTACAGTGTATTTCATTTGTTTCTGCCCTGATCTTTATTATTTCCTATCTTCTACTCACTTTGGACTTTGTTGTTCTTTTTTTAGAACCTTTAAAAATAAAGTTAGGGTGTTTATTTGAAATTTTTCTTGTTTCTTGAAGTAGGCCTTCAGTGCTATGAATTTCCCTCTTGGAACTGCTTTCACTGGTTTCATAGATTATGGGTTGTTGTGTTCTCACTTTTCATTTGTTTCATGGTATCTTTTGATTTCTTCCTTGATTATATTGTTAACTCATTCATTGTTTAGTAATATGTTATTTGGCCTCCATGTCTTTGTGTGCTTTTCTGTTTTTTCTTGTGATTGATTTACAGTTTCCTACCATTATGGTAAGAGAAGTTGCTTGATATTTTTCAGCCTTCTTAAACATATTGAGATTTGTTTTATGTTCTAACATGTGGTCTATCCTAGAAAATGTTCTATGTGCAGTTGAAAAACAAATATTCTTTTGTTTTGGGGTGTAATACTCTGAGAATATCAATTAAATTTTTTTCTGATCTAGTGGGCATTTAAGGCCTTTTTTCCTTGTTGATTTTCCCTGGAAGATTTATCTATTGATGACAATCAGGTGTTAAAATCTCCCAATATGAAAGGCAGCTAAGTAAGTGGAAGCTGAATCCATTTTTGCTCTTTCCCCTAACTTGGATTTTAGGCTGATCTTCTGAAAATTAACCCCAATAATCAACAGAATCTTACCTACTATGATGTTTTGAAGTCAGGGAGTACAGAAGATGCTTTGTACTGTCTGGTAAGGAGATGTTATAAGTTGAAATGGAAATACCATATGCATGGTGTCTGCATCAGTGGAGAGCCCAGACAGAAATTGCGGCTTTGAGCTTCTTCTTATCTTGGAGCAGCAGCCCCTAGTCTCACACAGGGATTCCCAACCCTAACTTGGAATGACTTGGGAAGATATATGGAGTCTGGGAGATCCAGGTTATACAAACACAGTGAGCACCATGTCTATACTGTAATGCCAACCTGGAAAGCACCAGATTCAATCTCCTAAAATGATCAGGTTGCTGCACCCGGGTCTGTCAGAGGTACCCTGAGGCTGCAGCCGGCTGTGATCATGAGAGACACTTTACTTTTCGGGGAGGAATATGTGTAGAGAATCAGACAGTGACTTAGTACTGTGTTATGGGTACCATATAGAGTTTTTTAAAAAGTACCTAAAAAGTGGTTGAGAAAAGACCCCACTTTCTAGCAGAGTCCAGATTGAAAGAGCAGTTCATCCACATTGAATTCAGCTGGACAGAGAGTTCAGAGAGTTGTGCAATGAGGGGTATGCTGGGCCCATCCAGCAAGGCTAGCCGGCTCAGGGCTGCACAGAACACAGAGTTCTAGACTGCATCTCCTGCAAAGGTAGGGGGCTGGGAGTTGGATGGGAAAGAGTTGTGCGACAGAGATTCTTCACAGTCAGGCAAGCCCCCTCCCCACCACAGGATAAAAACATCTAGAAAGGGAAAGGCATGCCCATCCCTCTCCTCTGGAATAGTCCAGGCCAGGCTCAGGAGCCCCCTGCTTGGTATACATCTGCAGATGAAGAGGGGGGTCCTTTCTGAACTTTGCTTAGCCATGACAAGACATGGTAGTTCCTTGGGCACTATTCCACTGAAACCAGCTGGGTAGAGAGGAAAGGAGGAGTCCCCCAAAGAAGTGCTAAGTGAAACTGAGGCAAGCAATTTATCAGACATAGAGTCCAAAGTAATACTTATAAGAATGCTCAAGGAACTTAGTGAGAACAACAAGGAACTTAATGGGAACTACATTAGCATGAAAAAGGACACAGCAAATATGAATAAGGACCAAGGGGAAATGAAGAATAAAATACCTGAAATGAAGAATACATAAAAGAAATTAAAGCAGGCTAGATGAAGCAGAGAATCAAATCAGTGAGTTGGAACACAAGGTAGAAAAAAAAATCCAGTAAGAACAACAAAATGAAAAAATGCTCAGAAGAATTAGGATAGTTTAAGGAAGTTTTGGGACAACACGAAATGTAAAAATATTTGCATCATAGAAGTGCCTAAAGGAGAAGTTAAGGGGTTTGGGATAGACAACTGTTTGAAAAAGTAATGGCAGAAAACTTCCCTAACTTGGTGAGGCAAAAGTTACAAGAGTTCAGGAAGCACAGAGGGTCCCAATCAAGATGAATCCAAAGCAGCCCATCTGAGACACATCACAATAAAAAGGGAAAAATTTAAAGACAAAGAGAGAATCTTAAAGTCAGCAAGGGAGAAACAGCTAGTAATATACAAACGAGCTCTGATAAGGCTATCAGCTGATTTTTCAACAGAAACACTACAAACCAGAAGGGACTGGTGTGAAATAATTCAAGTAATGAAAAGCAAGAAACTACAACCTAGACTACTCTATCCATCAAGGCTCTCATTCAAAATGGAAGGAGAAATAAAAAGCTTTCCAGACAAGAAAAAGAAAAAAAGGCTAAAAGAGTACATCTCCACCAAACCAGAATTGCAAGGGGTGTTAAAAGGACTGCTTTAGAAGGAGAAGAAATATATATAGAGAAAGAGAAACACAGGTACAAAGGGAAAACTTGGCAATGATTGAACACCTATCAATACTACTTTAACTGTAAGTGGATTAAATACCCCAAACAAAAGATATAGGTTAGCTGAATGTATAAGAAAACATGACCTGCATATATACTGTCTACAAGAGACCCATCTCAGAATAAAAGATTCACATGGGCTGAAAGTGAAGGATTGGACAAAAATATTCCATGCAAATGGGCATAAAATAACTCAGATAGCAATACTTATACCAGAAAAATAGATATAAAACAAAGGTGGTAACAAGAGACACAGAAGGCTACATAATACTTAATGGAGTAATCCAACAATAGGATATAAAGCCAGTTAACATATGTGCACTGAATATAAGATCACTTAAATATGTAAAGAAAATCCTGGAGGACTTTAAGAAAGAGATTGACAGCAATACAATCCTTGTAGGGGATTTTAGCACCCCACTGTCAACAATGGATAGATCTTTCAAACAAAAAATTCACAAGGATATTGTGGCATTGATGACCTTCTAGATCAATGGACCTAATAGATATTTATAGAACATTGCATCCCAAAGGACCAAAATATACATTCTTTTCAAATACGCATGGATAATTTTAATAGATAGACCATAGTAGGGCACAAAACAAGCCTCAACAAATTCAAGAAAATTGGAATATATCAAGCATTTTCTCAGATCACAATGGTTTGAAAGTAGAAGCTAAAATCAAGAAAAAAAAACTAAAAACATTCAAATCATGAAGGCTGAATAACATACTATTAAATAATGAATGGGCTAACAATAAGTTCAAGGAAGAAATCAAAAAGTACATGGAAACAAATGAAAATGAACACACAACAAACCAAAACCTATGGGACACAGTGAAGGCTGTCCTGAGAGGGAAGTTCATAGCAATACAGGCCTACCTAAAGAAGACAGAAAAATCTCAGATAAACAACTGTACACTACATCTAAACAAACTAGACGAACAACAACAAAACCTAGAGAGAACAGATAGAAGGAAATAATTAAGATCAGAGCAGAATTAAATTAAATTAAATTAGACAAAAAGACTGAAAAAACAATTCAAAGGATCAGTTAATCCAGGAGCTGGTTCTTGAAAAGATAAACATAATTTACAAACCTTTAACCAGACTCATCAAGAAAGAAAGAGAGGGGAGCCAAATAAATAAAACCAGAAATGAAAGAGGAGAACTGAGAACTAAGAACTGATACCACAGAAATACAAAGAATGGAAATTACTATGAACAATTATATGCCAAGAAGTTGGACAACGTGGGTGAAATGGAGACATTTCTAGAAACATAAAATCTTCAAAATCTGAATCAAGAAGAAGCAGAAAACCTGCATAGACCAATAACAAGTAGCAAAATTGAAGCAGTGATTAAAAACCTCCCCCTACAAAAACCTTGGACCAGATGGCTTCACAGGTGAATTTTACCAAACATTGAAAGAAGAATTAACCCTTCTCCTTCTCAGACTATTCCAAAAAATTCAAGAAGAGGGAAGACTCTCAAACTCTTTCTATAAGGCCAGTATTATCCTAATTTCAAAACCAGGTAAAGTCACAACAAAGGAAGAAAATTACAGGCCAATATCTTTGATGAACATAGGTACCAAAATCCTCAACAAAATAATATCAAACCAGATCCAGCAATGCATTAAAAAGATCATACACCACGATCAAGGGGTATTTATTTCAGGGATGCAAGGATGATACAATATTCGCAAATCAATAAAGGTAATATATCACACAAAGAAAATGAAGGACAAAAACAACATGATCATATCAATAGATGCTGAAAAAGCATTTGTTAAAATACTGCATCAATTTAATATAAAAACACTCAGCACAGTGGGAATAGAAGTAGAATACCTCAACATAATAGAGGTCATATATGAAAAACATGCTGCCACATCATACTCAATGGGCAAAAACTAAAATCTTTCCCCTAAGATCAGGAGCCAGACAATGGTGTTCGCTTTCACCACAGTCTTATTAAACATAATACTTGAAGTCCTTGCCACAGCAATCAGTCAAGAAAAAGAAAGATTTTATGGGAGAACATTTTTTGTCAATGATATATCAGACAAGGGTTTAATCTCCAAAATGTGTAAAGAACATGTATAACTCAACACCAAGAAGACAAAGAAAACAATTAAAAAATAAGCCAAGGACCTGAATAGATGCTTCTCTAAGGAGAACATATGATGGCCCATAGACATATGAAAAGATGGTGAACATCACTAGCCATCAGAGAGATGCAAATTAAAATGACAATGAGATATCACCTCACACCTGTCAGAATGGCCATCATTAATAAAACAACAAACAAGTGCTGGTGAGGATGTGGAGAAAAGAGAACCCTAGTGCACTTTTGGTGGGAAAGTAACTGGTACAGCCACTGTTGAAAACAGTATGGGATTTCCTCAAAAAATTAAAAATGGAACTGCTTGTTGACCCAGTGATTCCACTGCTGGGGTTATACCCTAAGAATCCTGAAACACCAATTCAAAAGAACTTGGACCCTACTCTGTCCATAGCATTATTATTTACAGTAGCCAAGAGTTGGAAACAGCCTAAGTGCACATCGGTAGATGAGTGCATCAAAAAACCATGGTAGATTTTCACAATGGAATCCTACACAGCAGAAAGAAAGAAGGAATTCTACCTTTTGTGACAGCATGTATGGAACTGGAGACTATCCTGTTATGTTCAATAAGGCAGTCAGTGAAAGTCAGTGAGTCATATGATCTCACTTATAAGAGGAATCTAATGAACAATATAACTAACTAGCAAAATACAACTAGAGGCATATAATCAGAGAATACACTCACAGATGTAAAAAGGGAGGAGCGAGAGGGGTATTGTTTGAAAGAATGTGAAGGGATCAGTCAAGGAATATATATGAAGGACTCATGGACATGACAACAGGGTGGGGATTGACTATGGAAGTAGGGGGATGGGCTGGATGAAGGATCAGGGGGGAAATAAATGGAACAACTGTAAAGCATAAAAATAAAAAAAATGAAAATAAAATAAATATAAAAAATATATAAGGAAAACAAAATCTCCTAGTATAACTGTTACTGTTAACCTGTCCCTTTATGTCCACCAATATTTGCCTTACATACTTAGGTGCTCCAGTGTTGGGTTCATCTATGTTTGCAAGGGTTATATCCTCTTGTTGTATTGCTTCTTTTATCAATATTAATAAAATATCCTTGTTTGTCTCTTACTATAGCCTTTATTTTAAAGACTATTTTGTCAGATATAAGTATTCCTACCATTTTTTCACTTCCATTTGCATGAAATATTTTTTCCATCTCTATTTTTTGTCTGTGTGTATTTTTCAACCTGAGGTGGGTCTTGTGTAGGCAAAATTCATAGGGGTCTTGTTTTCTTGTCCATTCATCTACTCTATGTCTTTTGATTAGAGCATTTAAAGTCATTTATATTTGAAGTAATTATGAGCAGGTATGTATTTATGCCATTTTATTCTTTTAACTATGTTCCTCTGTTTTTCTTTTTTCTTTTTCTTCTTCAAGCTGGCCTGTTAACATTTTTGTAATATTAGTTTGGTTGTAATAAACTCCTTTAGCTTTTTCTTGTCTGAGAAGTTCTTTATTTTTAAATGATAGCCTTGATGGGTAAAGTAGTTTTTGTTATAGGTCCTTGCTTTTCATCACTTTGAATATTCCATGCCAATTGCTTCTGGCATGAAATGTTTCTCTTGAGAAATTAACTGACAACCTTATGGGCACTCCCTTTTACTAACTGTCTTTCTCTTGAGGTTTTTAACATTCTCTTTTTGTCTTTATCCTCTGCTATTTTAATTATGATGTATCTTGGTATAGGCCTCTTTTGGCCCCTCTCGTTTGGGACTCTCTCTGCTTCCTGGACTTAGGAGTCTTTTTCCTTTTCCAGGTTAGGAAAGTTTTTGCTGATTATTTTTTCAAATACATTCTCAATCTCTTTCTCTCTCTCCGTTGTCCTTCTGGTACCCTTATAATGCACATGTTATTATGCTTCATGTCATTTCAAAGGTCCTTTAAACTAACTTCATTTAAAAAAATTTTTTTTTCCTGCTCTGATTGGTTTTTTCTTCATTGTCTTCCAAATTGCTGATTTGATTCTTTGCTTCATTCAACCTACTTTTTATTCCTTCCAGTGTATGCTTCATTTTAGAGATTTTATTTTTTCATTTCTGACCGGTCCTTTTAAAAATGATTTCTCTGTTCTTGTTCATGCTGTTGAGCATGCTTATATCCGTTACTCTGAACTATATATTCGATAAATAGCTTGCCTCCATTTTATTAGCTCTTTTTCTGTGCATTCCTCCTGTTCTTTCATTCGGTGCCTGTTTCTTTGTCTCCTCCCTTTGGCTGCTTCTTTGTATTTGTTTCTATGTATTATATAGATCTGTTATGACTCCCTGTATTCCTGGGGTGGCCTTTTGTACTAAGTGTCCTGTGGGGTCCAGTGGTGCAGCTTCCCTGATAACCTGGGTGGTGCTTCAGGAGTGTCTTTGTTGGGTTATGTGGGCCCTCCTGGTGTAATTGAGTCTTGATTACAGTTAATGTCCCATTCATGCATAGGATCAACCCGCGGGCTGTCTGGCTGTAAGGCTCAGCCTGGCTTCAGTGTGCGAGCTGCTGTGCAGGTGGTGACTACGTGAAGTGGTATTTGCCTCAGCAGGGTCTGGTGTCTGCCAAGGTCTCCCTTTGCGTATGTCAGTTGTGAAGTTTATGGATCCCGCTCTGATGTTGTCTGAAGCTGGCTACCGGTTGTCTGGTTCTTGGCCTCTTAGGAGGGACTCTGCTGCTGGCTGATATAAGAGCCTACCTGTGACTCACCTTCAGCAGCCTGTTTAGAGCTACAAGTGATCCACAGTTTGCAGCCGCCTCTGGTGGGCCTGCATGCCTGCAGGAAAGAACAGGCTGCACACCAAGGCTGGCTCTTACTAGCACGTGGCCCACGGACCGGTCAGCAAAAGTCTCCAGTCACCCTGAGATCTGCCTCTGCTGGCTGGCTGCCTGTTAGGTTCAGTCACTGGAGGACTCTCTGACAAGATCCACTGAAAGACTCCTCAATTGAGTGTCAGCTACACAGGTTGGGGTGAGAGGTATTCCAGAGGGTGGAGCTATTGCTTCTTCCCTTGCCGATGCCACAAGGAGGGGAGAGGTCCACTCAAGAAAGATGGAGTCTGTGGTACGAGAGAGGGACTCAGTATAGGGATCCTGGTGGCTGTCCCTTCAGCTTCCTCTCCAGAGCCACAAATCTCAGACGCCCCTTATGCAACTCTAGTTAGCTCTGCCCTTTCTCTGCCAGAGACCAGGGTGATTGGATGTGAATGAAATTTTATGCATTTGCACTTTAAAAGGGTGCTTGTGTCTCTAGCAGAGTCCTGGCTTTCTCTAACAGAAATTCCTCTGATTTTCACAGCCAGATGTTGTGTGGTACCTCTCTTTGGTTCTGGTGCTCTGGATTGGGGCAACTGGCTTGGGGTTTGGAACCCACACTTTTCAGGGGGAAACCCCCACAGCTGCCACCTATGGAAGCCTGGCCAGGGGTTTTGTGTGTCTGCTTTTCCTACCAATCTTGATGTGGTTTCTTCTGTAAATCTTTGGTTATAAGACTTTCTTCAGCTAGTCTTCAGCTGGTCATTCAGGATTTTTTTTTAAAGTTTAGTGGCAATTCCAGCTTGGTCCTGGGAGGAGGTAAGTGTAGCTTCTACCTACTCACTGCTGTCTTGGATCTCTCATACATACTTGAGGAAATTGATGTGGTAGGTACTTAGTGTTAAGATGAGCTTTCAGAAATGGACTCTAATGTGAATCAATAAACAAAATTAAATGTTGAACATTCCAGGTTAAAATTTCAAAGTAGTTTGGAATGTGAAGTTGCCTTAGGAAATTTTGGATTAGGTGGCCTTCTTGCCTCTGTGGGTGTGCGTACTTGTATGTATGAATTATGACTGATTCTGACAGGCAACAGGGTTGAAAACCACTGGCCTGTTGTTTTTAGAGAAGGCGCCACAGCCAGTGATCACGACCCACCATCAACTGATTTCTGTCTTCCTGTTGAGGGTTCTGGTGGTGACTTGTCACCAATATAATTAAGAAATAGGAATATTTGAGAGTGAAAGTTGCAGACAGATACTGTTTTTCTACATATTTTTTTCTCACATAGTCTCTTTGTCTTTCCCTCCTTCTACAGCATGGGCTATCTAACCTGTTTTTCCTTGCCCCTTCTCAACTGTACATTGTTAAGTACACATGTAACAGCTGTTCTAAGTAGCTTTTGAGAGTCAGTTTTTAAATCTTCAGGAATTTTGTGAACCTGCTGTTAAACACTATTAAAATTAAATTATATAAACTTACAATTAATTTATAGTAAGACAAAGTACTAAATTCTCAAAAGTCATTACTTCCTTTTTTTTCTTTTACTACTTTAAACCATTATCTCCACTCTTCAGATTTTATACATCAATTGTTTTGTGGAAGAGACACTACTATACATTGCTTCTAAATTTGACCCTCAGTGGTGTCGAGTGATAGTTTGAAATCGGCCAGGTGGGGCTCTCTCCACCATAGAAATCAGCAAATGGTGCAAATTATGACTTCATTTAGTGTCTTGTTAATTGTTTACATTTTAAAAGTGATGGAGAATATGTTAAATCTGATTAAAGAAACTGTATCATGCTTGTAGTTATTAAATTGTGAGTAGCATAAAAAACACGACAAACTTTTCTTCCAGTAGTCAAAAAGTAAACTATTTTCAGTTAGCCTAGAAGTCCCTCACATTGTTGATGAGTGAGTAAAGTTCCTGCATAGTCTGTTTTTATTTCACTTTAGTCTTATTCCTTAACATAAGCAACATTATCATCTTTTGTGTTACCCTACACTCATTTATTAATGATATGAATGACTTCTTGATTGAACTGGATAGTAATAAAATGTATATTCATGTTTTCATTTTCTGATAGTTTTGCTGGAGATAGAATTATAAAAACTGATAGTGGATTTTCAAAAAATATCAAGTCATGCTGAAGTTATAGGCACATGGAATTTATGATAAATAATATTGCATATTTTGTTATATTTGTAAATTATATATTGCATATCTTTTATATCAGCAAAATTTATAATAAGCATTCACATACATACACACACACATACATCACACATCTTTCCCTGGAGATCTGGTAATTAAGCATTTACCAGTTCATCACTGCATATATTCCCTGCCGGGGTTGGAAAAGTCATCTAGTTCAAATTTTCTGCATTTAGATGTTGGCTAGAAGGAAATTTACAACAGCCCGGCCTGGTTGGATTTTATGCTAAGGTGGATAGGCAGCTGCTAGTGTGCGACCGCCCTTTCACAATTTTTATTTTCATTGCCGGTGTATTAAATTACTGTATTAGAGGTTTATTACTTTGTGTTCAGATAGTTTTTGATCTTCTAAGTAGTAATTTCTAAATGGGAATGTATATACTGGGAATACCAGTTAAAAGATAGTTTTCTGGAAAGTATGTATTTCACCCCCACCTCCACACACACTTGCTAAATCATAATTGTAAGTGGCGTGGTCCGAAGAAATAATAGTTTTAATGTTTACTAAACCAGGATTTGGGAACTATTACTTGAACCTTGTGTTAAATATAAATAGCCCAGAGGAGCAAAAATGTAATTCAGCTGCTGCTATAGATTAACAGGTAGCAGACATCAAGGCCTTCTGGACACAGCCCTTCTCTCCCACCTCCCTCAGACCCCTGAAGCTGAGCGGATAATGAATCCTGGTAGGAGGCACGCCAAGCACAGCCAAGCTAATTGTAAAAGGAAATTCTCCAGACACTCACATTTAACTATCTGGAAAAATATTAGAAAGAAGTCTTTCCTATTCCTTATTGCTCAGGCAGGGGATATGCTGTGTCTTCAAGTGCAGTGTTATGAAAATCAGAGATTGTTCATCCGTTTTGTGTCGACCAGCTATATGACTTCCCAGCATGCATGCCCATCTGTCCAGCAATAAAACCTTTAATTTTCCATTCCTGTAGTTTTTACAGAACTATTGGCTGAAAATGAAATGATCATGATTCTGTATATATGGTTGGTCATTGTGAGTCCATATTGCTCTTTTCCAAGATTGCTGCAGGGCCCTCTAAAGGGCTTACCAGGTGTCCAAGCTAAATCGATGAGAACAATCATTCTCTTTCTAACCTGACACATCCAGTTCGTCTGGAAATCAGCAGGTTTTCCTTCCACCATCCAATTAACACCTAATTGCTTGTATTCCAAGGAGAAGGTGAAGGTTGCTGAAGCTACCAGCTAGGATGTTTATTTAACTTTTACATTTTAGACATAGGCTTGGAGTTGTAAAGAAAAGTTTGTACCCAAAAATCTACTAAATAATGGATAAATGTTTCAAATGTATATCTCTTGTTTGCAAGTGTTTTGGCAAGTGTAATTAAATGATTTTAAGGATAGAACTAAGACAAAATTCTATTACCATGTGACTATCTCTTTTCTTACAACCCCCTCATCCCACCCCACCAAAACTGGATATATACATTTTACCTTTAATTTTTTAGTTATGTGTTTGATATAAGTTATTTTAGTTAAATAGTCTAGTTACTTATTTATTTACTTTAGCTCACAGACTCTTAGTGAGCCCGTAAGAGGTATTTAGCAGGAGAGGCAGAATCATGATTGTGGGGATTATAAAGCCTGAGCCCTGAGCTTGGCGCAATAGGAGTGTGTGGTGCCTTTTAAAACACAACTGTGTACAGTTAAGGTCAGTTCCGACTCAGCAGAAGAGAGAATGTGAGATGCTGTGTGACAGAATAAAGGCAGACAGAGAAACAAATTTACCTATTGAGCTAATGTAATTTGGCTAGAAAAATTAAAGGTGGGAGTAAAGTCAGATTTGTTTCGCTTATTTATAGATATAGATGCTGTTATTTTTATAACTATGTGGGGTGTTTTTATTAAAGTATCTCATAAACTTTAATTATATACTAACCTATGTTTTAATATGTTCAGTTTCCTGTCTTTATTTCTTAGTGTTTGTATTCTTTAGCTATTCCATAATTTTCTTAACCTAAGAACTCATATTTTATTCCCTTGAACTCATATTCTCCCTTGGTTTGTAACTGCAAAGACTCTGAGGCCAGATTGAGGATGGGTTAGTGGGTTCATGGGATAGAAAAAGACCAATGTGGGAAGTGAAAAGACATGAAGGTGCTCATGTAGTTTGTATTGTATTATGGTTGCAATGGGTTACCACTAACTGAGTGACCATATGATTAGTACCATTCACTCTGTTTTGTATATATTAAGTGTAAACAGGAAAAGGAGTCACACAAAGTCATGGAGGGATTTTAAGTAGGAGAGTAACATGGTTTGATTTACATTTTAAAAAGTTTACTCCTCCTGTTATGTAAAAACAGGTTGCAGAAGAAGGCAATGGAAGTGAGGAACCAGTTATGCCACTGAAATTATCCAGGCCAGAGACAAGCGCAGCAAAGATGGAGGACACCGTGGAGATGGAAAGAAGTAAGCACATTGAAGTGTTCTTTAGAGGTAAAGCTTTATAATATCCAAATAATATCTCTTATTTGCTTTGAAGTAATTTTTAATTATAAAATATACTTTTATATACTATTATTATAAAACCAACCTGTCAAAGTTGTTATTGGGGTTAACTGAGGTAGTGTATGTAAACTCTCACTATAAATGAATAAACTTTTAAGTAAATGTTGGACACTGGCGATAGTGGAAAGACCACATACTTTAGCAATCAGAAAAACCTGGTTTCTCATCCCTGTTTTACCACTTATTAACTTAGAACTACGCATATTAATTATCTACTGATGTTACAAGTTACCCCCAAATTTAGCAGCTTAAAC